>SNQJ01S0020938.1:7865-42716 GCA_010110895.2 Picea sitchensis
AAACATAGGAAGAGATATTTATTACCTTGTTTCAATAAAAAAAACCATTGATACTAGTGAACCAATTATCAATCAAGCCACTACAATTAGAAGTGAACACACACACACACACACACACACACACACACACACACACACACACACACATGATGGTCTCTCAACCTTGAGCAACTTAAGAGATATAGTGCAATTTGATATCAATATGAAAAGGGGTTGCACCAAATATAGAGTTCTCATTGATAGAATAATTGTAGAGCCTTGATTATTATTTCATTTCCAACTAGTGGTTTCTTTTCTGTAGGTTACACTAGAGAACTGACCATCTTACCAATCATGGGTAGTGTTGCAGAGTAGTTGTGCTTAGAATTGCAATCAGAACATAAGCCTTGTATCCATTCTATACATTCATATCTTTGTCCAAGACTAAGAACAAAGAATAAAAAGTGAATTCCAAAAAGTATTCATGTTGGTGAAGTGAGTGGGCTATAAGTCCCTCATTTATGGATCACATCTCTAGTCCTCACAAGCCATAAAAAATTGGAGAGATTCAAGTGAATTTGTTAAGAGAATAAAATCATCCTTTGATCTTATAGAAAGGAGAGAATCTGAAAACAAAGTGGTCCTTAGTCTCGAGTTCTAAGGAACACATTTGGAAAATACAATGCTCCTAAAAATATGGTGGTTAGTCTCCATGTAAAAATTGTGGGAGTAAACTCAGAAATGAGCAATAGGAACCATCATGCTACAACACTGGGCAATGAAGCCTTAATAATAAGTATTACCTGAAAGAAATCCGTTATAGACACTAATATGATTCGATCAGCTCTTTTTAGGCAAACTTGTAATTGGAAATCTATGGAGAATCAGGTTGGATCCGGTCAAACTTATGAAAGACTTATCTACAAAGTAGGAAAGGCTTTTATACAAAATACACTTAGAAGGAATTCTCCCCTGAGCTTTTATATAAAATACACTTAGAAGGAATTCCCCTGAATCATCTATCTACCAAAAAGGAATTATGGAAGAAAGGTTTTGTTATTTGTCCTAATGGTATTTAGAACCTTCGATTGTCAAACAACTATGAAGGAATCGACCATACTTCCCCATATTTTGGTTGCTTGTTGGATCAGCCGCTCGAGACTTTTGAAATTATATCGAACGAAATATCGGAGAATTGCATTACTCTCGGGATAGATCCACGAGCATGATCTCTATCTAGTTTGCCTTAGAGCCTCTCAGTGAATTTGCTTGTTAGAAGATTTCTAAGTTAGAAGATTTCGAGGTAATGCTCTTTGATGAAGGATCAGAGTAATACTGGCCTCTCAAAATTTCCAAAACGAGAGATCATCTAGATATGATATGATTTCTTCAAGAATATGAATTCAAAGTTTCTACAAGAAACTCTTAACGCAAAACAAAAAGAAACTTTAGACTCAAAACAAAAAGAAACTCCGACCCAAAACAAATGGATAGGGACATGGATGAAGAATTCATAAATAAAATAGTTTGGGCTCCTAGGATCTAAGCGCCTTAGTTTTCTTCGCAGAATCGCATTTTGATCATACAAAAGAGGTACAAAAGACGATAAAAGACCCAATTCATTTAGATTTTCGTATCAGTTCAGATCGTTTAAAAAAGGCAGATGATAAGATCTAAAATTTTTATAAAATATCTGAATCCGATGCATTATAAATCCTCTAAGAAACCCAAGTTCTTTCTAGGAAGACGATTTCTTTGGGGACTTATTTCAAGAACGCTGCTCTGTGTTTTCAATGCAGAATTTTTCACAAATGAAGAACCGCTGAAAAGGCTTTATATTACTAATGGTTCAATGAGAAGAACATCAAAATATTATTTTTCCCTAAAAGTTACACACCATTTTTTTTCGTAGATATAATTCAAAATTTATTAACAATTCGATTTTGTTCATGAATCGTGGAAACAATTAGGAAAGGAAAATTTTGAGGATTTCAAACGCATACAAGCACCGAGTATTCGATCGGAACGTATGGAGCTACGTTATCCTATATTTTCATATCAACGCTGGTTAATCGAAAATAAGAGAGAAACACGGCTGACCGCTAATTCATCGCCAAAAATGGCTTGGAACCAATAATTTATTATCTAATGAATCTTTTCTTTATAATACTCTATCTCAGAGTTATCAATATTTATTCAATTTTTTCCTATCTAACATAATGTTATTTGATCAAATGACAAGGACATTGTCAGAAAATCAATGTCTTTTTCCAATGAAATTGAACACTCAATTCATACAACAGGATTAAGGTTTGACATCAGCCGGGATAATCTGTGATAATCGATGAAAGAGCAATGGTATATGGAATGAAGTAAAACAAAAATTGACCGGGGCCGGGCAGTAAAGTAGGGTCGTGGAAACCAACGAGGTTCTACATATGCTCCTATTTCGATCCTATAATGAATCCTTTCCTGGTGTTGTCCAAGAATAGTAAGTATGTTGGAGAAAAAAAAAGACTTGACAGATCTTTAATTTGAAGATAGGATCTTCACTCCGAGATCTCGACCACGTAAGAGTAAGCATTGTAAAGACAAGCCAATTCTCTTAACCTAATGAGATATTCTCTCACTAGACTATGCTTACTCCTTATATCCTAGATTTCGGTTCTAGTCTAGCATTCTCTTCCCACACTATTCGGAGAAGAGGAAAGGATAGAGTCAATCAGACATGCATATAGTTACATGAGGTCTTCACACCCTGATCTTGCAAGATCTTCTCAATTTGTGTCTTTAATGAAATATACCTCATAATACCAGGGTGGACCATTTCGGAATGGAATCTCTCATTAGATAGAGAAGATCTCCATGATCCTGCCTGTGATCCACTGTTCTATTCCACTTGAACTTGTAGGTAACCGTCGGAATACCTCGTATCAACAAATACAAAGGGAATCTATCTCAATCTATTGAGAGACTCTCGTACGATATTTACTTGGCTGAATCGTTCTGGCCCAATAAAATGAGCAATATTATGCCTGAAGAGGACTCGAACCTCCACGTTCTTAAGCACGAGATTTTGAGTCTCGCGTGTTTACCATTTCACCATCAAGGCATTCCGAAAGTGAGTGAATCTTAGTCCATTAATATATATATATATATATATATATATATATATATATATATATATATATATATATATATATATATATATATCTAAAATATTCCGATATGTAAAATGAATATAGAATCTATGTTAGAGATAACGTCTTCGAGTATTGATATCGATCGGTCGTATAGGTTAATTATATATAATCCAATTTTTATATTTTAATTTTCATTGTCTGGAGAAGATTTAATATAATGTAAAAAATATGACTAAACATCTTTTCTTTTAGATTCAATAGAAACCCAAAGAATTGAATATGGTACCAAATAACAATCTGTAAAGAACTGGTTCGATTCTATGATATCTATTCTAATAGAACAGAAATGCCGATATGTATTATTTCAGATATATCTCTATGCATATATTCATTGCCATGCTCATCTCGATGAAGATAGAATGAACATCGAAAATTGACCGAAGGCTAGAGAAGCTATTTTCGGAACGAAAGAAAAGAAAGAAAAGAAACAAATGGTAGAGTTGTCGAAAAGAATCCCTCACTCCTTTTTCTCATTCAGAACCGTGCATGGGACTCGAGCCTCACACGGTTTCTAGGTGATAAAGAAGGAATAAAATAATAATCTGATTCCTTTTTTATTCCCTTCCTCGCGCATGTATAAGACCAAATCTATTGAATCGATAGATTTGGTCTTACCAATCTCTCTTACAAAATATCTTTGTTCATTCAAAGATATTAGTTGTTTTTAACCTTGTTTTACCTTAATTGTTATTTGGACAAAAAATATTTGAAAAAAAAAACAACTTTTTTTTTTCTTTAGTGATGTCTTGGTCCGAGTGGATGCTACATGATCATTGGAATCCGATATATCCTAAAGGTTGAATCCCACTATTAACATGGAATTATACACCTATGCAATGCTTAATCCTTAAAGAGAGAAACTCTCTAAACTCGAACCATGTAAATTGGAAATAAACTTTGTAAATCTCAATAACACTTTGTTAGGAATACATGGATGAAAGGAATTAAATATTTTCTTTAATGTAAAAATTGATGTAACATGCATATGCCAAAGACAAATAAGTTTATGATCATTTACATGTTTTTAATTTTAATTAATATATAATGATGAATATTGTTTTTTTAATTAATGTTTTTATTTTTAATTAATATATATAATAATAGATATTGTTTTTTTAATTACAAATAAATGGATAAAATTCTTTCAATTAATTATTGTTAAAAATTTTGGATCTATTTTGATCCTATACCGGTATTTTTTTGCTTATA
The DNA here is from genome assembly GCA_010110895.2 of Picea sitchensis. NCBI lineage: Eukaryota > Viridiplantae > Streptophyta > Pinopsida > Pinales > Pinaceae > Picea > Picea sitchensis. Next base: position 12,257 of record SNQJ01S0020938.1, read on the forward strand.
CTCCTTTGCTTTAGTTTTCCATAAAATTTATGTTTTTCTAGAAATGAATTTGAGTTAATGTTGTCTATTCGCAAAATCCTAGATCTAAACTTCTTCGATGAAAAAACTCCTTATATATCTATAATCCATTGGCATTTCTCCCATATATTACATTATATTATTGAAACTTGAATGTTTAAGAACTTGTTAGTTGAAGTAATTATACATGGTTTGGAGTTTGTTATTGTTCTTCAACAAGTGCAGCTTACTACCATTTCTCACTTAAACTACATTTAATTTTCATGAAAAAAGTAATTATGCATTGTTTGGAGTTTGTGTTCTTCAACAAGTGCAGCTTACTACTATTCCTCACATAAACTACATCTAATTTTAATTTTCATGACAAAAATACCTTGTATTGTATTAAATTTCATGACAAAAATTGTATTGAATTGCAAAATAGAAAATTATTACTTGTAATTAAAACTTTTCTACGTAGAAAATTTAATAATGTGTGAACCTGTGCCGATTTTTTCATGACAAAAATATCTTGTATTGTATTGAATTGCAAAATAGAAAATTATTACTTGAAATAAAAACTTTTCCACGTAGAAAATTTAATAATGTGTGAACGTGTGCCCATTTTTAATAGGGTATTGGACTTTAATAATATGTAAATATATCTATGATTTAATGTACCGATAAGTAATCATAATGTGCTACTAAGTACTTAATGGTTTATGATTATACAATGTGTAGCTATAAATGACGGAGAATATTTATTAGATTGTCAATATACTTTTTTATTATAATCAACAACTATATGTTTTTTAGTTAACATTATTTTCTCTGTTTTCAATATTTGATATATGTTAGTTAGTTTGGTTTAGTTTTGCATGGGTAGTTAGTTTAGTTTTATATTTTATTGATATTTTATTTTAAACTTATTGACTTACTAAATATTTATATTAGATTGATATCAAAATTAATTAATTATATTTGATTATAGTTAATAATACTTTATATATTAAACAAAAAAAATTACATTTTTCATGAAAATTATTAGTAATTTAGTATCATGGAATGATATTACCATCTCATTGGATGGATGTGGCTGATGTTTAAACGCCTAGATTGATAGCCAAAATTCACTTTAACATCTTTAAAATGTGGGGAAGCATATACATCATCATCCCTTACTTTTTTCATTTTAATGATAAACACAACATTGTGTTCATAAAAATCTATATATATATATAAAATTAACTATAATCTAGAAGATCAAAATTATTTATTTTTTATCAAGTGTAAAGAAAACAAATAAGTATTGCTAAGATAAAAACAAATCCTTGCTAGCTCCATAGTGAAATTGGGCTTTGGTCAATTCCTAAAAAGCTATGGGATTAAAGAGTTTGTCATATTTGTGACACTAAGAATGTTGAAGATGAAAAGCACTCTCTCTTAGATTGTCCAACCTATACCCATGGTAGATCTCATTTTCAAAATATTTATTGCACTACCAACCTTCCTAACCTCTTAACTCAACAAAAGTATGGTGATCTTGGAAAGCTTCTCTTAATGGTTTTCGAGCACAGAAACAAAATTCTAAAGAATCACAATTAATCACTTACCCTCTTAAGGTCGGATAGACCAATTCGATCTTAATGAACATTAATAATCATCATCATCATCATATGTATTATTTAATTATTTTAAATTATAAACAATAAATTTATTTTTCTAAATTATTAAACATTAAAAAATTATTTAATATAATTAAAAATTTATATAATATAATTTTGATTTTAGTCGTAAGATATTATAACATTCTTAATATTTGAGATTTTGAAAATAAACATTATAAAATTATCAAAATTTATTTTCAAAATCTTTTGCCTATTAATAATAGACATAAAATATTACAACATTTTTACTATTAAACATTATAAACTTACCAAAATTTATTTTTAAAATGTTTTGTCTATTAATATTATAAATAAGATTAAAAGATAAGAACTAGTGAGATATTTCCATAGCTGTTAATATTGTGCAGTGGTTCTTTTAGACATCTCACTAAACATCAAACCATTTATTATTAATAGGGTACTTTATCCGTATGATATTAGTGGTCATTTTCCAAATTTCTAGTATTTGTCATTAGGTTTTTTTATTATTTTTATTATTTTATTATAAACATTATTTGTCATTAATTTTTTTATTATTTTTATCATTTTATTATAAACATTATTTGTTATTAATTTTTTTATTATTTTTATCATTTTATTATAAACATGTAAGAGAATAATTTGATTTTTTTCAAATTATGATTGATAAAAAATATTTTTTTTATATTAATTTTTTTATTTTAATATTATAAAATAAAATTGTTTTTGATTAATTAAAAATTAATTTTCTTTAAATTAATTTTTTTTTAAAATAAAAATCTAATCATCAACAAAACTATCCTCGATACAAATTAACAACTAAGTTACCACCTTTAAAAACTATATATAAAACATTATTTAAACAAAACAATAAAAATTAATTAATAAATTTATATTACCACTGAAATTGGTAATAATATTTACATTCCAGGTGAGGATCATGCAGTAAGCAAGCCTATGGAGTTACATGAGGTCCGAAAGGCCGTGGGGTCTAAAGACACAGAAGAGCATATGCCAGCTTTTTGGAAATGTATTCTTTTCGCAATTCGTTTATGTATGCTGCCAACATTGTACTAAAAGGAATTCTGAAATATATTGTATTATTTCGTGAAGTCGACAGATTGGGAAATGACAACACTCATACTTAATTCTTTCAGATGATAATGATAAAGGGCTAATCACATATACTTTTGTTGAAAATAAATTTATTTAATAAATAGATATTTTTTATTTGAAAATAAATTTATTAATATATATATATTTTTTTATCTATAATTTTTTTTAATATAAAATATTAAAATGTTATTTTATTTTATTTTTTAAATAAATTAATTTAAACCAACCAAAAAACATACATTAAAATAAAACATTTCTTTAACTTTATTAACAAAGAAAAACTCAAGCTCCCCAAAAGTTGAATTTGTCTATTTCAGTAACCATCCACAAATTTGTGATGAGGAAATAATGATGTGGAAGGTTACATGGTCTTTGTTTCCTAGGAAGTTTAGTTTTTCCATTTCAATTTTAAAAACAAGAATAGTTTAATTTTTAGTGGATTTTAATTATCATTATTAATGAAATTATTAATGAAATTATGAAATTATAAGTAAAAAAAATTAATACAAATTTACAACAAGTTAAAAAATAAAATAGTTAAAAACATTTCTAAAATAAATAATTAAAAAAATAAAATAATGTCTAAATTTTTTTTTAATCGATAATAAAAAAAATTTACCCATTTTTTTTTCATATTTTAAGATGTCCATTTTAATAATCTAAATCCTAAATGATAATACATGATATTTAAAAAACCATCTTTCTCCACATATTAGGTGATTCTCTATTTTATATTTCATTTAAAAATTTCACTATTTTGGACTTTCGAGCATATCAGTGTATTTATCAATATGACTAGGGTAGATCCATTTTATTTTCAGATCTATCATGGGCAAAGTGGGATCAAATGCCTCTAGGTGTAAGCCTTTCCTTGTTTGCACCTCTAGGGATTTGATCCCTCTGAACTCAAGATAGATTTGGAGTTAAGAGAGATCTAAGGTGGTTCCAAATAATAACAAAGTAACAATGTTTAATGATGAAAATGTTAAATAATAACAAAATGGAATTGTTAAGATATTGAATAACATACATAATACACTGTATCATTAAGAAGTGAAATGATGAAGATATTGAATAACTCATATATTACATAGTAATTGATCTCAATACATCTTCTTCAGTTTTTTCTCTCACACACACTGCCACACTTTCCCATCTTTTTATATCGTTCATATGGAAATGAAGGTTGAAATCGACATGGAAATTGGAGACCATGCAAAGGATTAACTGGAGATAAGTGAGACCTCCTAAGTTTTTCACATTTTATATATCTTAATATTATAATGGTTTTAATGTGCAAATACTAATAGATAAATCACACCTATATAGAAAATTAATTTCTTTTGTATCATTTCTTCAATTAATTAACGCACTTAATCATTTTTGATAGTGATATTGAAATCAATATAGAGGATTAATTTCATGGTGTTGTCTAAGGATTCTACCTTTTGGTATTCTTCATTGAATCTGATTATATAGACTTAACCACTCAAATATGCAGATAGAAGATTTACGAAAAGAGCCAAGATGTTTAGATTATATAATAATAATAATAATAATAATTTATTTTTAAGGTCACGGCCAAGCTAGACACCAAATTGGTAAAGTCTACAGATGTATGCATACCCTACCCCCCTCTGGATTTGAACTTGTGACCTCTTAGGACTTAGCCACTCAAATTTGTAGATTGAAGATTTCAGCCAAAATTAAAAATATCCCCGTAAAAGAGCCAAAATGTAGAACTTTTATACCAGGGATTAATTTAGCTCGTATCATTTCCTCAATTAAGTAATGCACTCCATCATTTTTCATAGTATTATCTGTGAAATCATTACACCCTATTGTTTTATGTTATATCATTGTTAAAATGAATACAACTACTTGATTATGCTAAATCATTTTTCATTGTATAGTAACTTAAATCAATGCATATTTTTTCGCATTATGTCATAATTGAAATCAATGCAACTAATTTCTCTAAATGATTTATCATCGTGTCATCACTAAAACCAATGCATTGCATTGTTTTTCATTATGTCATTTTTGAAATCATAAAACCAATGCATTGCATTGTTTTTCATTATGTCATTATTGAAATCATAAAACCAATGCATTGCATTGTTTTGCATTATGTCATTATTGAAATCATAGTAACTAATTTCTCTAAATCATTTTCATTGTACCTCTTTTGTGTTATATCATTGTTGAAATTGTTTAGATTCCCTTATTTCTCTAAATAATTTTTTAAATACCATCATTGAAATCAATATGCCCTAGTTTTGTGTTATATGGTTATCACTTAAATCAAAGCATATTGTTTTTCATTATGTCATTATTGAAATCAATGCAACTAATTGCTCTAAATCATTTACAATTGTGTCATCACTAAAATCAATGCATTGTATTGTTTTGCATTATATCGTTATTGAAATCATAACAACTAACTGCTCTAAATCATTTTTCATTGTAGTGTTTTGTGTTATATAAGCATTTCAACTCCCTTATTTCTCTAAATCATATTTTTAATATTATCATTGAAATCAACATGTCCTATTATTTTGGGTTAAATCATTGATAAAATAATGCATGTATTCAATGATTGATATTGCATTTTCTTTTAGTTTCCATGATTGGAACATATCAATAGTATAAACCGAAACCTTTTGAATTTTGAAACATTCTTCATTTTGATAAGTGATTAAAGCATAATTATATATCTTAAACCATAATCCTTTCATCCTATTTTTTTTAGAGTGGGAAAACCTATCGTAATTCATAATGTCAAACCAATAGTGGGGACAACCATCATTGGCTTCTATCTGCGAATGCAAGATGACTCATCATCGTTATTCAAGGAAAACCATGCCACCTGAAATAACCCAGTGGTGGTCCGTAATGGGGTGGGATTTCACTCCTTCCAGATGCCTCTGGGTCTTGGGCCGTTAACCCATTTCGTTACATCCAAGGAAGACGATCTCTTAGCCAAGCAGAAGCATTTTTTTAGGCCATACTCCACGGCCATTAAGCCTTTCATCCTATAATTCTTGTTAGTTTACATTTGAAACAATTTGAAAATGGATGGATGTCCAAAACCTCACTACTATTATCATATTAGACTCATTAAAAAGTAATCTTATATATTTATATGATACATAATAAATATGCAATAGCTCGTGCTAAATTTGAAGTCTCAAAGCAATCAAAATATTCTAGAAATTATCAACTAAGAGAAGGTTGGTCCTCCAACATAAGTTTGATATTGATCTAGATTTAATATTCATCTTAATAATTATTTAGGAATATTATTGAAATTTGTGATAATTATTCAAAATATTATACTCTGATTTTCATTGTTTTTATAGTTAGTTATTGCTTTCAAAATATATCAACATAATAAAACCCTACATAAGACCCTAAAAAAAAACCCTAATTCGAAAGGAACCTTCATTCACGAATAAGTCCAATAGATATATCCAGATTATATACACTATGGATTCATATAAATTATGGATATGATCAATGTGTTACTATGGATCATATTCTTAGTGTAGGTATGACTGTGGACACTGACAAAACTAAGGTTATGATCATTAAATCCAACAAGATCACCTAGTATATGAAAATAATATCTTTGAGGAAGTGTCTTTGTACAAGTATCTTGGAATTGATATTCATTAGAAGCTCAATTGGAAATATAACATTGAGAAAAGGATAAATGGAGGATGAAAAGTTTATTATGGGCTTGAAAATAATTGTAAATTAGCAGAACTTTCACTATGGGATCAGAAAAAACTCCTCTTTGAGACTCTTGTCACTCCTATTATCTTGTATGGATGTGAAGTTTGGGGATGCAATATCTCTCAACAATATTGGAGAAAGATAGACCAGATCCAAAATAATTTTATTGCTTATAATCTAGAAATTAAGGGAAATACACCCTATCCTATCCTGATCATCGAAGCGAGCCTTTCCCCCACTGAGAGCACAACTATGATTAGGTACTTAATTTACAAGAACAAGACAAACAACATGGATGACAAGAGGCTCCCAAAAATTTCTTTAGAATCTAGCCAAAATCACCAATGGATCAAGGGGGGATGGCATAATGATGACAAGTCTTGGCTAAATCACTCAGGAATAAAAAAACAAGTTATTTGCAGAATATCAATGATATTCAAAATATTGTACAAGATAAATTTAAGGAGAATCTATGGTGCGATAAAGAATTAGAGGATAAAAGAAAATTAATATATTATGAGGAGGTGGTTAACCCTAACCTTGAAGATCAAAGGTATCTCTCAATTTTGACTAGCGTAATGAAGAGAATCAATATTGCTAAAATAATAACTATTTATCATGAGTTGCATAGTGAAACTGGGGGCATTAGACAATCCCCAAAACACCACAACAAGAAAGAATATGTCACCTTTGTGACACCAAGAGGGTTGAATATGAAAACAAAATTCTCCTAGAATGCCCTACATATACCCAAATTAGATCCCAATTTTCAAATATTTGTCACAATACCGACCTTCGTAACCTTCTAAGTCATCAAAACTTTAGTGATCTTGGAATTCTTTTGTTAATGATTTTCAAGCATCGGAATAACATTTTAAAGAAATAAAAGTAATCTCTTTCTTTTCTTAAGGTCCGATAGACCAATTTTGGTCTCAGTAACGTTAACCATCATCATCATCAAATATATGTCTATATATAATGTAAATTAATGTAAATATGATCTCACATATAGAATAATCTATGGATCGTAATCTAATATATCATATAGATTATTATTTATCATAATATATAGATTATAGATTATTTGATGCTTATGCTATTAACCTCCAACATAATGTTATTTATGATCCTATTGTTTCAGTGATAATGATCCCTAATGTGTCGGTGTGCATGATAAATCCACAATTAAGTATGCATTTATTGGATCATTCTTTAGGGTGAAAAATATTACCTATATTTTTTTTTGTGTTAAATGAAATGGAATCCACCACGTGTCATAATATTTTTAATTAAACACACACACACACACACACACACACACACATATATATATTAGGTTTAATTAAAAATATTATGATAAGTGAACAATTTTGGTGTCTTAGTTGTGCTCTCTAAGATATGATAAATACTTACACAAAGTTTTAAGTGAGATGCAATGTAAAGATCTCATGTGAGTTTAAATGGTTTGCATTAGTAGCATTGAGCTGCATTAGAGATAACTGAGGATCTATCATGCATAATGGACATCATATTCCCATAGATCCATTTTTCTATGTCAACACAAAAAATAATAGAAAACCATGATGAGATTTCATTGAAAGTGCATATCCAATATTACTAAAACCTAATTGCATATTGTATAAATTATCATGTTATAATTTTGAAGTTTTATATATTTCATATTATTTAAACCCAGAAATATTTACTTATCTATTATAATTGCTAAGGTTTATATATCTGTTATAAATGTCAATTGCATACAACTGTAGATCTATCATGCACACGGGCACAGTAGGGACCATTATCACTAAAACAATAGGATCATAAATAACATTAAGTTGGAGGTTAATATCATAAGCATCAAATAATCTATATATGTGATAAATACTAATCTATATGATATATCATATTATGATCCATATATTATTCTATATGTGAGATAATATTTACATTAATTTACATTATATATAGATATATATTTGATGATGATGACCATGATGATGGTTAACTTCTAGTAAGACCAAAATTGGCCTATCGTACCTTAAGAAGAGCAAGAGATTACTTGGATTTCTTAAAATTTTATTTCGATGCTTGAAAAGAATTAACAGAAGAATTCGAAGATCACTAAAGTTTTGATGAATTAGTGTCAATGTTTCATGGAAACTTACACAAGAGACCTAACTAAAGCATACACAAACAAAACTTATCAAGAAAAGGAACAAAGATACAATATGAATAATGAGAATCAATGTATATTATGATCTAATCAATGAGTGAGTGATCTTCACTCATATAGGAAATGACATCCTGTAATTAGGAATGCATGCATAATAGTGATGGTGTGATCTAAAAATGAAGAAGACTTGTATTCTTGAAAATATTTGCAAGTTAAAATTTTATGTGTTAAAATGCAAATGGATCAACTTTGCAATACAAATTTAATAGGATTTACTCATTCAAGATGCATATAAACAACAACATAATCAGTGAACAAAAAACACATAACACAACAAATGATAAAGGAGTTCACCCCTCTCTTGGGCTACATCTCCTGGTCCAGTTTCCAATGGATCATTTGTATTATTTTCTCAAAGTGCTCAAAAATGTTCTTTAAAATGCTCAAAATGCCAAATAGACTGCTCCAATGGCTTCAGAATGTCCAAAAACCCCTAGCTAGGCTTTTTCAGCACCTCGTTTGGCCAAAAAATGAAGAAGATAGGCTTCCTGGAAGTCCCCCCTTCAAGCTTGTTGTCTCTGCGTCTACAAAATGCACCCTTGTTGGCTCAACCTAGCCCACACTCATATTTAAGCGTAAAAACTTAGCACCAAACACAATCGCGTGAACTATGCAAACTGTAGGATAGTTACGTGCGCACCTAGCCCCTAACCGTCAAGGCAAGGTCGTATGACCCATGCGACCACACGCTAGCATTAACATAGGCTCCCGTTCCATAAGCCAATGGTGAAAGGCCAAATGGCGAGTCATTTGTATAACCATTGGAACAAACACAACTGCACGCGCGCCCGTATGGTATAGCATTGGGTCATATGTAATACAATGTGCGACCAAGGGCTGGGGCTAAGCCCCGACCCGATCGCGCCTCAACCTACACGCATATGCAAAATTTTAAATATATTTCACCATATATATTACAAGGAGAAACTAGTGGCGCGCCGGTTGGTGGCTCTTGCCAAATCTTTCCCCCTTGCTTAGAGGTCGCGGGGTCGACTCCGACCAACGACATAATTTTAAACCAATAAATATATGACATGTGGTGGCCATTGACTGGGCCACGTGTCGTCATCCCGTTCGCTGAAAAACATGCCATGTCACATGCCAACTGTCTGAATAACTGTCTTCCATGTGTCGTACGACCTTCCACGTCAGCGTCCATACGGACTGTACGGACTATACAGTCAGCACCTGTACGGACTATACAGTCAGCACCCCTTTTTTTTTGCCTGTTTGTAAATTTGAACAGAATGCGATATCTCTTGCTCCTGATGTCCGTTTGAACCTAAACGACTTGCGTTGGGTTCGTAACAACGAGGCCTACGCTCTCGTTCGATTTGAAGCAATTTCGAGCACTTTGAATTTTTGAGCAAAATTTGACCCCCTGATCATGGTGTAAGATTAGAAAATCTAAAATAGAACTAGTCAGTTAACTCCCACTAAACTAGTGTTACTCCCACTGAACTAGTGTGCCAAAAATAGAAATTTCTCCAACACCCCCCTGAACATCACTATGGAGTAAAAAATGAGTCCCAACAACTAGGCCATACTAGGTACTCATGTACAATGCAACTAATGAACACTGAGAAAAAATGAGGAAAGAGGGAAAACTACGCGGGAACAAAACTCCCCTCAAAATATAATGTATCAAAAGAAGAAAATGACAGTTTCTAGGCAATTGTGTTCTTCACTGCAAGACGATCTCACAAAGTATGAAACTTTTTCTCAATGAATGTCTTGGTGAATATGTCAGCAGTTTGCTCAGAGGAAGGACAAAACTGCAAATCAATGATCTTGTCATGTACTAAATCTCTGATAAAATGCATGTGGACCTCAATGTGTTTGGTTCGTTGTCGTTGTACTGGATCTATGCAAAATCTCAGTGTACTTTGATTGTCACACCATATGATATTCAGACAGTGAAAATGTATACCAAGCTCGGTAAGGAAGTGTTGAAGCCAAATTATTTGAATGACACAATTGACTACTCCTCTGTACTCGGCCTATATGGAAGATAAAGCAATGACTGATTGCTTCTTACTTGAAAAACAAATTGGGCTTGACCCCAAACTGAGAGTGTACCCTGTTAAGCCCTAATATTGGTTCATTACCCCTTAATTGGGGCATATTAGATTAGTAATGTTATTTTATTTATGTCGGCTTTAGGCCATTAGTTGTAATTATACCTCCTAGTCTCCTATATATACCAAGGAGACATTTTCAATTAGTTGTAATTATACCTCCTAGTCTCCTATATATACCAAGGAGACATTTTCATTTTGAATCATCTTGTACTTGAACATTTAAGTGGGTAAAGGAGGTTTCTAAGAGGCTTTATTATCTGAAATTCTCTCTTTCAAGGCGTTGAGTAATTTTCCGAGGTTTTTCTATGCTAAATTGGGATAAGCCTACCCTAACATATGGCTCTCGTGAGCTGGTCTCTTGGGGTTTCAATGCTACATTTGATACACCTTGGAATTTTTGCTATAAATTTTCTCTACACGCTTTCTTTAGGGAAGGAACGCTTGAGGATATTTTAGAATATGGATCAAGGTCCACTAAAATTCATCTCCGAGGCCTTATACTTTCAGATACAACCTAGACAAGATAGGGTTCTAGAATCGTACTGAACCGAGTCATTGCAGAATTATCGCTATAAATTTTTTTTATATGTTACTTCGCACTTTAAGCTCCATAATTCTATTTTATAGAAATTAGTAAGGTATCCGTGGTAAAAATTTCACATTCGGTCATCTTAAATTTGTAGATACACCCTATGTAAGATAGGGTATCCCACTAGTCCATTGACTAGTCTCAAGAAGGTGTTCCAGTAAAAACAATCATAACTTCTCCCTAGAGTATCCACCTTGGTATGGGACTAGTTGCATTGGATCATGGACAGTCTATAGCATTTGGGTGCGAAGTTTCAGAATTTTATATCGTCACTATTTTGTGCGGCACACTATACAAGTGAGATCTCCGAAAGGACAAAATCAGCAAGTTGTGGGGAAGTTACCATAAATTCCACTTGGCACATCCAATTTTGATCAGACTCTGTGGTACTGTAAAGAAGAAATATCAAATAACTACAAAAAATAAATTTTCAACCCTTCTGGGTATGAAGGGTTAAAACTTGGGAGATACAATAGAAGAAATATCGTCTAGTGCACCAATTCCTCAAAAATCAAGGTTCAAAAGTGATACTAATAACATGCCACCCAAAGGGGAACTTCTACACCAAATAAGCCTGAAATCCTACTGGACTCTTTGATGAAGGTGAAGAAATGCGAGGGACATAAAATGAACTACAAAATAAGATGGATTCAATGGAGCTAATTTGGATACTAAGATGATTCAATGGAAGCCAAGTTGGATACCAAGATGGATTCAATGGAAGTTGTTGGATACTAAGTGGATTCAATGGAAGCTAAGTCGATACCTAAGATAGATGGTTTAAAAGGGGAGATCATGGAAGTATTGGAAAAATTTCTGCGTAATAGAGAAGACACCAAAAGTGAAAATGCATCCCATGAAATTCATGATGAGGACACAAGGAATTAATCAAGAATGGAGAAACCCAACTTTGGTTTGAAGACCAACCATCGCTCCTAAGATTGATATGAGGAAGCTCGATGGCAAGGACCCAACTACATGGATACTTCCGTGATGGAGCAATTTTTTGATCTCCATAATGTGCCACATACACAAAAGGTAATGAATTGCTTCTTTACATTTAGAACCTAATCACTCTGTATGGTATCGATGTATCTTGTTCTCTAAAACCACCCGTCACTTGGACAATTTTCACTAAGAAATGATATCACACCATGAGGATACAAGGAGCAATAATTCTTTAGTACCAATTGATAAATCTCAAGCAAAAGGGTTCACATCGAGCACATTGAGAACTTCCAAAGATTGAATATAAAGGTAACCGAGACCTGCATGAGCACTTGATTGATGTATTCATAGGAACTTTTAAAGGATAACATTCAACATGAGGTTTGCCTTTGGGAACCTAAATCATTGGAGAATGAATTTAAGGTGGCAAGAAATGTTGAAAGTAAAAATATGGCTATGGCTACTAGCCAATCTCAATCCCAACATCTATGAGACACCAATCTCCTTCTTCAAAACACACCCTCAACCTACAAGGTTGACACCTCAACAATTGGAGGAAAGAAAACAAAGGTTTATGCTTTAATTGTGACAACAAGTACAAGAAGGGACATATGTGGTGAGAAGAAATTATTCTACATAGATCAGGAAGAGGAAGAAGAAGAAGAAGAAGAAGAAGAAGAAGAACCATCTCAAGATGAAAACGAGAAGCAATTTCGCCTAAAGAGTTGACTCCTCAATGATATTGTGTAATGTACTGGCTAGAATTACCACTCCTCAAACCCTCAAGATCTAAGGATACCCAAAAGCAAAAGGTAATAGTCCTAATTGATTCCTCGGGTGACTCATAATTCTTTCACTCTAAATTAGCCAAAGATCCCAATTGCTTTGTATATCCAAACACTATAGTTTCAAGTAATGATCAAGTAGATGTGGAGGAACTATCAATTGCTCAAGAAATAAGATAAATCTACTATGGGGGAATATACCGAATAGTCCAATGATTGCTATACCCATAAGTGGTGTAGATGTTGTACTAGGAATCCAATGGTTACAATCATTAGGAACAAATGCCTTTAATTCTCAAGAACTTTTCATGAAATTTTCAATTTAAGGAAAAGAAATTGAGTTAAGAGGTATCAGTTGTGAAACCCTGTGAAGGTGATAAGCTCTAATCCGCATGACAAAAATTATTGAAAAGGCATCATGCTATTGTACTAACTATGCTCACTAGATGTTCAAACATCTGCTTATCTATCCCTCAATATCTCCAAAGGATCATTGATAAGCATTACAAAGTATTTGAAGATATTCCCAAAGGTCTTCCACCAACTCGAATCATGATCATGAACACCTAATTCCTGGGGAGTGTTCCTCCCAACATTAGGCCATACGGGATACCCCCTACTAGAAGAGTGAAATTGAGCGATGGTTGAAGAAATGTTAGAGGTCGCATTATTAGACCTAGCCAAAGTTCTTAATTGACCAAAGTTGGTAATGGTATTCAAAAAAGATAGCTCATGGCATGTGTCCGCACTATAGAGAGCCTAATAAGATCACTATTAAAGATAAGTTTCCCATTCTCGCCATTGATGAATCATAGATGAACCACATGGAGCAATCTATTTCACAAAATTGACTCTTCGTTCAGGGTATCAATGCATCATAATGAAGGGGAAGAAGATATCCCAAACAAGATTCAACTCGAAGGAAGGCCATTATGATTTTTTTTGTCATGCCTTTGCCTTACAAATGAACCTTCCACATTCCAAGGGTTGATGAATCGCATTTTCAAGCCCTTCTCAAAATTTGTGTTAGTATTTTTCATTATATACTAATCTATAGAAAGTCTTGGAGGATCAAGGTGCAACATGTTGACAAGGTGCTAAATCTACTGGGGAAGGAGCAACAACTATATGCCAAACCATCCAAATGTTTATTCTGAGTAAAGAGGTAGAGTATTTGGGTCATATTGCATCTCATGAAGGTGTCAAGGTAGACCCTAACAATATTAAGGCCAAGGATGGACCCGGTCGATTCCCAAAAACATTAAAGAATCTCAGAGGATTTTTAAGTTTGACAGTTACTACCGCAAGTTTGTTCTAACTATGGAAGAATATAAACACCTTTAAAAACAATAACTAAGAAGGATTCATTTTCAAAAGATTTAGTTGCATATAGAGTCCATGAAAATGAATACTACTTAGTTAGTGTCGTTAAATGTACTGCTATTCTTCCATAGTTACGAACAAAAACCTTTATTGTGGAATGTGATGCCTCTGAAATGGAATTGGTGTCATTCTAATGTAAGAAGGAAGGCCCCGGCTTTTGAAAGTCCATCACCAAGGGAAAGGACTTACACACAAACCCATTTATGAGAAAGAAATGATGGAAATACTACATGCATTGAAGAAATGGTCCTTACCTAATAGGTAGGCACTCAAGGTCAAACGATCATGATAGTCTTAAATAATTTCCTTGGTCGCACTACTCTCTTTAGAAGAACAACAAAAATGGGTAACCAAGATATTGCCATGATTTTGAAATCGCTCATAAAAGGGGAAGCAAAATGTTGTGGCAGATGCACTCAAGAAAGGATGAAGATGTTGAGGTCTTTCTCTCTGCTATCTCAATCATCCAACCCTCGGGATGGATAATAGAAAGCCAAGGGATGAATGGAAGAAGGATCTAAAAAGTGTGGACTCTCATTGAAAGGTTGGTGCTAGGATTAAGTGCATCGCATACATTTACATGGAAAATGATTCACTATGGTACAAAGATTGCTTTATATTTATCTAAGAACTCCTAACTCAAACAAAGGTGCTATTGGAATTGCACAACTCTCCAAAGAGGAGGGCACTCGGGATTTTGGAAACCTACCATAGAGTCAAGAAGGATTTTTTTGGGATGGCCTTAAACTCGATGTTCAAAGGTTTAGCAAAATGTCTATTTGCCAACAAAATAAGGTGGAAAAATTAACACCCTGGGTCTTTTTACTACAATCCATTATCCATCCCAAGTCGCTATCGGGAGTGAGGTTTCATGGATTTCACTGTGGTTACCAAATTCCTCAAGGAAAGACCACACTGCCATGACATGACACTCCACCAAGTAACGCACACTTTTGTGCACTCTCTCATCCCTTCAAAGCTAGTACGCTTCCACCACATTCATGGAGACAACTAAAAAGCTACATGTGGAAGCTCCAAAGATTATTGTAAGTGATGTAGATCCCATCTTCACTAGACATTTTGGACAAAATTATTTTATTTTACCAATTGCTTCTCATCACAACCTATCATCCCTCAACTGATGGACAAAACCGCATAGTGAACAAATGTCCGAAGGATACCTTCATGTCATTCCATAAACAAACACAATGGTTCAAATGGTTACCCTTGGCATAATGGTGGTATAATACTCCTGCACCGGGCAAAAAATGACACCATTTTATGGCACTTTATGGATACCCACCTCCTTCCATCACTTCTCTAAAAGAAAAATCTATACCAAGCAAAGGAAGATCACATCGAGAATCAACAACAAGTTCTCCAAATCTTAAAGGAAAACCCGACCATGGCACAAAATCACATGAAACAACAAGCGCATCAACATTGTAGTGGAAAGAAGTTTTGAAGTAGGGATCAGTATTTTTAAGACTACAACCATATAAACGTATGTCCCTGCCAAGCCAAGAAAGATAATACAAATTATCACCAAAGTACTATGGACCTTATAAGGTGTTTGAAAAGATTGGTACTATAGCATAAAAATTGGAGCCTACAAAGATCTTCAGGAGTACACCCAGCTTTCCATGTTCATGTTTAAAGAATGTTATAGGATGCATAAGATCCCACTAAACTATATTTCCGTAACTTGACGAGGAAGGAAAATCATATCGGATCCTGGGTTATCAATTGACACAAGAATTCGCCTAACTGAGGAATAAATAGATCCACTCGGTATCTCATTAAATGGAGGAAACCACCTATTGAAGATTCCACTGGGAAGATGAGTCTTTTACAGGAAGCATCCGGGGAGTTACTCAAGCTGCCATGACAACACTTGTCTCAAGGGAGGGGCATGTTGTTCCTATATTGGCTCATTACCTTTAATCAAGTATATAATAGATTAGTAATGTTATTTTATTTATGTCGGATTTAGGGCCATTAGTTGTAATTATAATTCTAGCTCCTATATATACCAAGGAGACATTTTCATTTTGAATCATCTTGTACTTGAACATTTAAGTGGGGTAAAAGGAGGTTTCCCCCTCGAAGAGGCCTATTATCTGAAATTCTCTCTTTTTCAAGGTGTTGAGTACTTTTTCTGAGGATTTTCTATGCTATATTGATGTTTGGTTCTTAACATACCCAGACGTGGACTTGTGATCTGTGCTATCACTAGCCCAATCTGAATCTGTGAAGCCTATGAGATCTAATGCACAACCAACTGCATAGTGAATCCCATAACTCATGCTGCCCTGAACGTATCTGAGGATGCACTTGGAAGCCTTCCAATGTATATCACGGGGTTCCTACATGTATATGGAAACTGCTCATACTGCATATGAGATATCTAGATGGGTGTGGGTGAGATACATAAGACTCCCCACCAACTGTCGATACAAAGTGCTATCCAATAATGGTGTATCCCCGCCATCCTCAAGTCCGATCCCAGATAAGAAGGGTGTAGGTGCATACTTACAGTCTGTCATGTGGAATCTATCCAGAATATCCCTGACATACTTAGCCTGAGAAATTTTGATGCCGAAAGAATCCTAATTGATCTCAATACCAAGAAAGAAGTGTAGTGGACCCATGTCTGTCATAGAGAACTTGTCATGAAAAATATATTTGAACAAAGAAATGGCTAAAGTAGAGCTACCAGTGATCAAAATATCATCAACATAGAGTACTAATATCATCACAAAGTCAATAGTCCTCAACATGTAAATATTGGAATAAAATTTACATCTAAAAAAGTCATGTGAAAGAAAGTAAGAATCCATCTTTGCATACCATGCTCTAGGTTCCTGCTTGAGGCCATAGAGAGACTTCTTCAGTCTGCATACTAAAGATGAGTTCTGAATGAACCCATGTGGCTACACCATAAAGATCTCCTCTGAAAGGTCACCATGAAGAAAATCATTCTTCACATCCATCTGGTGAACTTCCCATCCTTTGGCTGCTGCAATGGCTAGAGCCAAGTGAATGGAGTCCATATTTTCTACAGGAGCAAAGGTCTCATCATAATCTATCCCATGAATCTGCTAAAATCCTTTTGCAACTAATATGGCCTTGTACCTACTCACCTGACCATTTGTTTCTCTCTTGGTCCTATAGACCCATTTGCATCTAACAAGTTTCCTCCCTGGTGGAAGTGGAACCAGATCCCAAGTTTGATTCTCTAGGAGAGAGTCATGCTCCTCATGCATGGATACTTCCCATAGTGGATTTCCAACAGCCTCACTGTAGGTATGTGGATCAGGATATTGAACCATAAAGCAATGCATGGGCATCGTTGGTTCAGAAGATGAAAGTACATGAGAAGGATCCACATGATGAGATCGAGTCCTCCTCGAATCCAATGGATCCCTTGCAAGGTTTCCTACTACCTAAAGTGTGGATTGTGCCCACTTGGACATTTTCTAAAGCTCCAATGATGTCTCCTCATTTGGTTGTACTACCTGCTCATCTGCATGTACACAATCCTCTGAATCTGTTTCTGAATATGTAGCATCTGAGTGTGTGGAATCATCATCTATGATTTCTGGAACTAATGGAAGCACAAGAGTTTTTTCATGTTGCACTAGAGGTGCACGGAAAGGACTCTCATCAAACTAAATAGTGCGCTCAATGATGAGCCAATCTATAGAGGGATCAATCAATATGTACCCCTTCACATCATTTGGATATCCCACAAATATGCAAGGTGTGCTATGTGGATCTAAGGCTTTCCTCTTTTCATAGGGAATATGGGCCCATGCTCTAGATCCAAAGATGCGAAAGTGTGTGACATCCTGTTTTTCACTCGCCCAAGCCTCAAAAGGTGTCGTATCCTCAAAAAAATTGTGAGGTGATATGTTTTGTATGTAAGTAGCACAATTAAGTGCCTCAACCCAAAGGTTGGAAGGAAGTGATCTTGCATGCACCATGCAACTGGTCATCTCCTTGAGAGACCTGTTCTTCCTTTCAACAACTCCATTCTGTTATGGAGTGTATGGAACTGTGTGTTGTAGCTGGATACCAGCTTCACGACAAAGATTTTGAACATCTTTGTTGATATACTCCCCCCCATTGTCTATACGAAGGATCTTGATTTTCTTCCTAGTTTGTGTCTCTACTAGAGGTTTGAAGTATTTTAGATGCTCAAAAACTTCAGACCTTTATCTGAGAAAATAAACCCAATTATAGCGTGCGAAATCATCAATAAAAGTAAGAACATACCTTGCTTTTCTGATGGACAGATGTGGAAATGGACCCATGAGATCACTGTGAACAAGCTCCAAGGAAGAGAAGGCTCTCCTTGCCTTCCCCTTTTCAAATTTCTCTTCAAGATGCTTGCCAAGAATGCATCCTTCACAAACCCCTTCAAAAAATTGAATTTTTGGCAAGCCTTTGATCATTCCTTGCTTGGAAAGTCGCTTCATGTACCTAAAATTTAAATGACCAAATCTCGCATGCCATACTCTACTACTATCATTAGCATGTGTAAGTAGAAAAGAGGATTCATAGTCAATAACCTTAGTGAATTTATACAACCATGATTTGTGATCTACCTCACTAACTGCAATAATGGAACGGTCATGCATGTCAAGTACAATAACTGAATCTTATGTAAATTCAACCCCTTTACCTATTTAAGTGATCTGATAAACTGAGAGAAGATTTATAGAAATCTTTGGAACATGCAAGATATTCTCAAAAATTCCATTAGGGAGTTCCACTCTTTCCTCTCCTGCAACTGATATTGGAGTATCATCCCCCATGAGAATAGGAGGTCCAGAGCATGAACTCAAAGAAGTAAAAACTTCCTCTTTAGTTTCCATATGATGTGATGCACCAGAATCTATAATCCATGAATCAGATGAGGAATTAATTGCAGCCAGAGCATGATGATTACCTTTCGTAGGTGTATGGTCTTCTTCCTTCTTCTTATTGGCTCCTTCAGGAATGATTTTTCCAAGGTTATTCTTCTGAAGTACCTATGTCATAAGATGAATCTGCTTCTTCATGCATGTGGATTCTTCATGATTTGGTTTATTGCAATATGTGCATTGATTTCCCTTCTTATTATTCCCTTTGGAATTTTAAGAATCTTTGGAACCTGAAGAATCCTTGAAGGGTTTGGAATATCCCTCCTTCTTTGACTTTGGATGTAATAACTCCTTTCGTTTATGCTTCGATTTCTAATTGGATGACCCTTTTCCATCATGCATGGTGAGTGAATGTGCTTTGAGATATTTCATGAGGCCCATCTATATGAGTTTTGTCTGCTCTTGTGTGAGAGACTCAATGAACTGAGCCATCGTAGGAATTTTCCAATTTGCACCCAAAAGACATCTACCAGGATGGAAATTGGAGACATATACAACATATTCTGGTCCTATCTTGGCCAATATTGTTAGAATACGTTGTTTCTCTTATGTATACTTGTCAATACCACATTCACCCAAGCTCAAAATCAAATATTTAAGTTTAGTAAATAAATCATGTATATTATCAAAACTTTTAGGGTCTAAGGTATTCAGCTCTACCTCAAGCATATGCCCTTGCATCTCATCCTACTTTCCAAAGAGTCCTTCCAAGGTGGTCCAGATCTCGTTTGGAGTCTTTCATGTGACAACATGAAACCATAAATTAGTGGATATTAACTCAAGAAGTAGTCCTATGGCATCATCCTTATGGTTTTCCCATCTAGTCTTCTCAAGCACTGATGTAGGTTCTGTTTCTATCACCATCGTCAAATTATACAATCCTTTTCTTTTGAGTTGGAATGGGGACTTAAAATTCCATTCAAAATAGGTGTACATTGTGATTATTATCACCATACTTGATTGAAGAAGTTGCATCACCTCTATCCCTACTATTGATTCTGAAAAGATCCTGAAAACCCAGATCATGGATTTTGAGATATCACAGACGGTGCTATGACAACTATATATATGATAAAACAACCATATCTCCTAAAATATGATGTGGGTTTTAGATATTGTTTATGAGCATGAGAATCCCTATGTTATACGTCTCTGGTAACAATTTTAGCCTGACCCAGATCATAGATTGTGTGATATGTCTATTTTACTGCAGAAACCCTATTTTCTGGAGGGTTGTTGAATCGTTGCACCCTAGAGAAGGATGAAGTGCGACGATGTTGAATCATCGCACCCTAGTGAAGGACACAGTGCGAAGATTGTAAAAAAATGAATCGTCGCACCTCAAATGAAGAACACAGTGTGACGACGTCGCACCTTTGCTGTGTATAGACCACGATGATGCCTAGAAAAATAAAATTTCTTAAGTTTGAGTGCGACCTTCACAACCTTTCGATAGGGATAGTCCACGACGATTCCAATCGTCACACCTTTAGATAGGGATAGGTTGCGACGATTGCTAAAACTAGGTTTACTCAAGGACTCTTTCTCTCTTCTCTGGCTTGTCTGGGTTGCTTCAAGCAACTCGGCTTTGATACCATGTCAGTGTTTCATGGAAACCTGCACAAAAGACCTAGCTAAAGCATACACAAACAAAGCTTATCAAGAAAAGGAAGAGAGATACAATATGAAGAATGAGAATCAATGTATATTAAGATCTAATCAATGAGTGAGTGATCTTCACTCATATAGGAAATAGCATCCTATAATTAGGAATGCATGAATAATAGTGATGGTCTAAGATTAGAAAGTCTAAAATAGAACTAGTTTGTTAACTCCCACTAAACTAGTGTTACTCCCACTGAACTAGTGTGCCGAAAATATAAATTTCTCCAATACTTAGAAGGTTAGGAAGGTCAATATTGTGACAAATATTTGGAAATTGGGATCTAATTTGGGTATATGTAGAGAATTATAGGAGAAGGTGTTTTTCATCTTCAACCCTCTTGGTGTCACAAAGGTGACACATTCTTTCTTTCCATGGTGTTTTGGGGATTTTCTAATGCCCAATTTCACTATGAAAATCATGATAATTATTTCTTATTTTATAAATATTAATTCTCTTCTTTACGCTAGACAACATAGAGATATACCTTTGATCTTAAAGGTTAGGGTTAAGCACCTCCTTATAATATCTTACTTTTCTTTTATCCTCTAATTCTTTGTCGCACAATAGATTCTCCTTAAATTTAGCTTGTACAATATTTTTAATATCATCTATATTCTGCAGAATAACTTATTTTATTTCCAAGTGATTTAGCCAAGACTTGGCATCGTTATGCCATCCCCCCTTAATCCATTGGTGATTTTGGCTAGATTTTGAATCAATTTTTGGGAGCCTCTTGTTATCCATATTCTTTGTCTTGTTATTTTACATTAAGTATATAATCATAGTTGTTCTCTCAATGGGGGAAAGTTATGCAACCCCCCCCTAGGTATTGCGTGACCTCCCGGTCTAGGATTGAATTACGCGAGAGCTGAAGTAGCTCTCGGGTCCTCACAAAACCCTTAAAATTCTTACCACATGATTTTTCTTCTCTTACTGTGTGAAAATTCATGTTCATGAGGGTCTTCCTACTCCAGCAGAGTTGTGCATGTGACCTCGGGCCTAAAACCTTGGGCTTGAATTTTGGAAAGCGGTAACTTCGACGCTTTGAAACTTCGGGGCTTCATAATATTTATCGACAGTACACTCAAATTATACCGAATAGTTGAACTGGCGAACTCTCGAAGAGTTCAGGCATCAAAGGTCCACACTCCTTGCCATGATATATGGCTAAAAGGAACTTTGGGGCTTCATGCTTCGAGACTTTCTGTGAATCCAACACACAATACCTCTAAACTAGTGAAGGGCCGAAATCCACATATCTGACGGTCCTCATTTACCCGTCAAAAAATGGTCATGATTTGACTCTGGGCTTCGAGACTTTTCTCACAAAAACAAATTTCACCCACAACCTTTCGGATATCCGAATTCTAAATACTCTAAAATATACAGACACGTGTACCTAACAATTGATGGTCAAGATTTACCCCATAATTCGGTACTTCAAGGAATTCTCTACTTCGGGCAACAAAAACCAATTTATCCTGGAGTGTCGAATTGCCGAACCACTCGGGAATCCAATGAATCACACTCTCCCAGTGATCTACGATGTAGATTCACTCCGAGACTCCATAGATTCAGGGCTTTTGCCTCAATTACAAAAAAAACTTAAAAAACTGCCAGAGCAACGAAGTCTGAAGGACTTGAGGTTTTAAAAACTGCACTCCTTCTCTTTCATCCAATGCCTATGAGGGATATTGATATATCCTAAACATATCTCGACCACTCACCTAAAAACAAATAAATGTCTCCTCTTGGGGACTTACTCTCGCTATCCCTCCTAAGCTTTGTCTCTTGAATGACTTGAACTATGGCACACACCTTTCACTTCCCTCCTGAGCTTGRGACTTAAAAAATTCACCTTCACACTCTCTGTGCTTACTCTTCTGAGCTTGGGACTTAGAATAGTCACCTACGCACTCCTTGCACTATCTCTCCTTTGAGATTTTTCAACACTTAACGAAGTGTCAGCTCTGTGCACTCTTTGCATTGGTATCATCTCTGAGATTTTATACTCCTGTGAGTATAGGAACATTCCTTGTGCTCACTCTGCATAAATTTATGCTATCTCTCCTGAGCTATTTGAACCTATAGATGGTTCAACCTCTACACTCCTTGCATGGGAAATGTGCACTCCTTGCACCGAGATTTTAGAAGAGAAACAATTGAAACTCAAATTAACATTAAGGATTCATTCAACCAACCATTTATATGCGCACACACACAAACACAGAGATAAGTAACATACCATTTACCCAATTACTCAAAGATAATCAATCTCTGAAATTGAAAGCAATTCTCCTCTTCTATATTCCTTCAACAAATATTTACAAGGATTTCAACAACCTTCAACAACTTTCAACTTATTTTTCCCGCATACTCTCTTGGGAATATATTACATTGATTTATACATGAAGGGGCTTCTTGATACTTCCCTCCAGACTATTCTAGTTCTTTCATATCATAATTAAAAACATCTTACCACTAGGCTTATTACAATAAATGAATAATTACAATCTAGATATGAGTCGACGCTCAAAATATGTACAATCCTATAGGCATTAAAGAAAATTACAATCTCCTTGAGAAAATACAATGGTTCTAGCTTCAAGATCTCATGGGATCTTTAATTACAAAGTTTTCAAAATTTAAAGTGACGCGCCCTCCTTGGAATCCAAACCGGTTAAAGTCCATTGCACTGGATGCTGAGTCATCTTCCACCATGCCTCATTGAATGACGATGGTGATGCTCCTGCATCATACTCCTATAGAAAAAATATTCAAGGACTCCTGTCCATGAGATCCTCCACTCTCTTTCCATGCTTCTAGATGTCGGTTTTAGTTATCCAACTAGCATCTTCTGTTGGATGATTCTCCCATTTAACTAGATATTCATAGTAATCATTTCTCCTGGTTTTCTTAGCAATTTTTTGATCCAAGATATTTTCTATCCACGATTTCTCTTCTATGGGAATATGTCATTTCCATTGAATTTCCTTTTGATCATCTTTCCCTTATGTGTCATCCATCTTATAAGGTTATAATTCTGCTACATTAAATATTGGTGAAATTCCAATGTCCTCTGGCAGTTCAACATCACAACCATTTGTAGCAAATTTTCTGAGGATTTTACAAAGTCCTATATTCTTCATATTCAACTTATTATATTTCCCTCTTGGAAATATTTCCTTCCTTAGGTGTGCCAAGACTTGATTTCCAATCTCACAATTCACCTCTTTTCTTCTATGGTCTACTCTATTCTTGTATATCGGGTTGTTATCCTGTAGCTATGTTTTGATTTGATCATGCAACTTCTTCATTTATGCAGCAAAATTCTCTTCTCTCGCACTTCGAAATTAAACTTGTCCCAAATATCTCAATTCTGAAATTCCTCTTGGATGCATTCCATATACTATTTGGAATGAAATCTTACCAATACTCTTGTTTGGTGAGTCTTTATATGCAAACTCATCTTGAGGAAAAATTTGATCCCACTAATTGTTATGTTCAGTTACCAAACTCCTTAGCAGATTCCCTAAGCTTATATTCACTACCTCACTATGTCCATATGTTTGAGGGTAATACACTGAACTAAAAGACAAATTTGTTCCCAACTTCTTCCACAAAGTCCTCCAAAAGTGTCCCACAAATTTGGTATCTTTGTTTGAGACTATATTCTTGGGTAACCCATGCAATCTCACAATCTCCTTGAAAAATAGATCCTCTATGTGGGTAGCATCATTGGTTTTTTGACATGGTATAAAATGTGCCATTTTTGAAAATCTGTCAACCACCACAAAGATTGAATCATTTCCCCTCTGGGTTCTTGGAAATATCAGAAAAAAATCCATATTTACAGCATCCCACGACCTGTCTAGAATAGGAAATGGTTGATACAATCATGTGTTCCACTTCTTTCCTTTAGCATATTGGAAAATTATGCAGATGTTCATGAACTTCTTCACATTATACCTCATGCCTAGCCAATAGTATGAAGAACTTAACCACACATATGTTTTATCATGTCCAAAATGTCTAGCCAATACTCCACTATGTTTCTCCTTCAACAAATTGTCCCCCATTGAGAATCTTGGGATACACAATCAAATTCCTTTGAATAATAGTCCTTCTTGGATCATATACTCCATCCATTGATTTCTATCCCTCAACAAAGGATTTTCACATGTTTTGTAAGCTTCTTTGAAATTTGGGTCTTCCTGGTACATCTCCTTGAGGTGTTCAAATCCCAAAGTCTCCACTTGGAATTCTTGCAAGATTAAACATCTCCTGCTCAAAGCATCTGCAACTTTTTTAGCACTCCCACTAATATTCTTAATGACAAAATTAAAATTCTGCATGAATTCTACCTATTTGGCATGTCTCTAGTTCAATTTCTCTTGTCTGGTTATGAACTGCAAAGCATGGTTGTCAGTATACAAAATAAACTCCTTTAGTATAAGATAATGTCTCCACTTTTTCAAAGCCTGAATTATAGCATAAAATTCCTTTTCATATGTTGAATAATTCTTCTTAGCATCATTCAGTTTCTCACTGAAATAAGCAACATGATTATCATCTTGATTTAAAACTGCACCAATGGCCACTCCACTTGCATCACATTTGACTTGGAAAGTCTTATTAAAGTATGGTAGAATTAAGATAGGTTGTTTTGTTATCTTTTCTTTCAACACTCTAAATCCTTTCTTGACTTTTTTTGTCCAGTCAANGCATAAAATTCCTTTTCATATGTTGAATAATTCTTCTTAGCATCATTCAGTTTCTCACTGAAATAAGCAACATGATTATCATCTTGATTTAAAACTGCACCAATGGCCACTCCACTTGCATCACATTTGACTTGGAAAGTCTTCTTAAAGTATGGTAGAATTAAGATAGGTTGTTTTGTTATCTTTTCTTTCAACACTCTAAATCCTTTCTTGACTTTTTTTGTCCAATCAAAAGATCCATCTTTCCTCTTTATAGTATCTAGTATGGGTGCGGAAATACTTCTGAAATTCCTAATGAATTTTCTGTAAAAGCTCACTAACCCATGAAAACTTCTCACTTCAAACACACTTCTTGGAGAAGGCCACTCTCTTATATCCCTCACCTTTCCTGGATCCATCTTCAATTCATTTGAAGAGATTTCAAATCCCAATTACACAAGTTTTGTCTTCATAAAAGAACATTTCTTCAAATTCACCATCAACTTTTCTTGCTGCAACCTTCTCAACACCATCTTCAAGTGTTTTAAATTCTCCTCTTCAGTGTTACTGAAAACTAGAATATCATCCAAATAAACAATCACAGACATCCCAATAAAATATTTGAGCACTTCATTCATTAACCTCATGAATGTACTTGGAGCATTCGTTAAGCCAAATGACATAACAAGCCACTCATATAGTCCTTCATTTGTTTTGAACGTTGTTTTCCATTCATCTCCCTCTCTCATTCTTATATGATGATAACCGCTCTTGAAGGCATACAAGTTCCAAGAGATTATAAATATCTATTGATCTTGATCCCATATAGAGTGTTGAAGTCGATGGACCAAGATTGTTGGAAGGAGGACCTTAACAAATCCTCCGTCATCCAATGTGATATTCATTCAAAATGTTTGAAAAACTATAAATGAAATATGGAACCAAGAATTGTACGTAGAATTTTATTTCAAACCTTGCCAACCAAAAACTTGGGTTTCAAGAAAAGTTTGTGTCTAATTGCACGAGGAATCCTGGTTTTCACAGTTAGACTTATTTTTCTCTTTACTATTTTATTTATTTGTTTATTTTTCTACCTTATCCTAGTCTACTTGAAAGAAAAGAAAATATCTTTCAAGTGTAGGAATACTTCCAATGCATCCATTTACATAAGAAATCTCAGTTAAACTCATATCCAAATATAAAAAGTATACCTTGACAAGTACTGATATATGAGAGGCCGAATGATCTTGTGGAGATAATTCCAAGAATTGTTGAAATATGGATTGGTACTATGGCCTACTAATTGTTTGGAACCAAGTTTCAATATAATCTTTGTCTCTTTGACTTCCCTTGGTTGTCATGCCATGAGGTTGTGATGTGGTCCATGACTCTTTGATCTCTTTTATCTACTCACAAGGACTACTAGAAAAAAATTCCAGATCCTCTTCTTGTAGAATATGTTCATGGATCCTCTATCCCTCCACTAATTTATTAAATGCAGACTCATCCTTGGTGGAAATTCTAGAGTGTGGACAAGGATTTGAGAATATCCTTGTTGTGGAATGCCTTCCCTTGCTCAAGAAATTCTTGAGAATTATTAATTATTTATGTTGGTTTGGAGGTCCTACTCATAAATGTATTAGTATATATGGGTTCTTACCACACCTAAAATAATTGAAACTTAATATATTGAAGAAATGAAATGAGATTAGCTACAAAAGTACTTCATGTACTTGAAATCCTCATTATATTAAGACTCTCTTGTCACCAAATTATCTTTTAACTTGAGTTAGTCCTTCCATGAATAAAAACACACTTACATAAAATAAAAACTAAAGAACTGAACTATGAATTCTTTAATCCCTTTAGCATCTCCCCAACAATAGTGAAAATAATGTGTGGATATTTATATGTATAAATCCCAGGACATTAAATTGTCAATGCGGTGTTCGTAAAATTCAATATGAAAGTATATTATATGCACGATCAAAGCCTAATCTAAGATCTATGTGCTAAGGAAAACAACTTCAAAACAATAAAAAAATTAATCCACTTCGAGGCTATGACTCTTACATCATGGATCAAGATGGTAGTTGTTAAAACACAGGACACAACAAAATTTTGCAACCGATGATTAATGTTGTGACATGTACTTCGTTCCAAGTCTATTGATTTGATATATTTGATCAATTGTGCTAAGAAATGAGCATGTATTCTGTGATAATTAAATGACACCAAACACACCCAAAAACCAGGATATGAATCTCTAAATATTGTTTCTCGTCTAATGGTGAATCACTGAGGTAGAATTGCAAGTCAAGTAATAAATTTGTTCTTGGAAATACTTTGTTTCAGTTCAATTAATAAATTAGATTAAAGAAAAGCTCATTCATATATATATATATATATATATATATATGCAATCAAAATAGAGAACTAATTAATGCAAACAATATTCTTTACATGAGCAATTTTCCAATCAATGAGGAACTTGTTGGGCTATTTACTTGTCGTAAATAAACCTTGTTGTCAATCCAGGACATAATTTTATGAGTTGTAAGCAAAGTATGTGCAGGATAAAGGGTGAATCCTATCTACTCAAAATATCAATCCAAAAATATAAAGTACACTCAACTCTCAAAGCAATCCAAGGAAATCAAAAGTAAATCTCAAACACTTTAATATTGCTTTCATAGATTTATATCAAGATGGAAAAGGTGCTACATTCATATGTCAAGATGTATAGTCTATGCATAGATATGTCTTCTTATGAGATCTTGTTTAATCAATGAATACTTAAGACTTCAATGTATGAGGGCATAACAATACCTAAGACTGGAAATCAAACATATGATAGTTTGAAGTTTCATTAATGACATATAGTACAATATTTCACTTGAGGTTTAAGTGTTCATGAACTTGAGAGATGATTAACTTGTCAAAATAAATGATTTCTAATTACTGCAATTTAACTTTTATGAGAATGCATACCATTCAAGCTACCACCCAATTTAGTCAACAAAAGAGTTGAACTCTTGAAAAAATCTTACCAACCTAATATTGGAATTATGAGCTTAGAAAGGTAAATGATGGAATCCGTGGACTTATAAACTAAATATGAAAATTGCCATGTCAAGTGTGACAAGTCCTTATTGGTGAAACTACACTTTTTCATTCATATTACTTATCACCATGCAACTATGACTCAAATGGATTCTTTTCATTCATCTTAACATATGCATTCACTCAAAAGGAAATGATAAATAAAAATCATATCAAGACCCATTATTATCCTATTAGCACGCACATCAATCCATACACAATCATTTTTTGACAAAGATAAGCATCAAAACGCAGTGATCACCCACAAATTCAATTATGTATATTCATATGTTAAATGCCACTACATTACAGAGCGAATCATTATATAGGAAGGCCTCTATACGCAGATCTGAGGGAAACCCTTCAATTTCGTATACCAGAGTCTCAATAATAGTTGCAAAATCAAATTGTTCTTGACTCGATATAACCATCAGACAATCTTAGAAATTACAACAACAAATGAAATCACATTTCAATCTCACATGCTATTCATATGACATGAAATGCATACAAATAAAATTTCTATCCATATCTCGTTTAACAACTTGTGCACTAGAAGGCATTGACCACTCGTTTAACTGCTACCTCATGCTTGCTTGAAGGGTCCTTAGCATGAACCGAGGGACACACACCATGTTGGCATCTAGAAATTCAAAACTCAGGTAGTCATTTTCCATTTGAGCATGCCCACTAATCCAGATTTACGAGGGAACGAAATGAAACATAGAAATAAGACAAAAACATAGAGATAGAGTAATACCCAATTTATATTAAATACTGAAATATGGAGAGACTATAAAATAAAACATAGAGTGAAACGAACTTGCTAGAATGGTGGTAGCTTATCTCTGAGAAGAGATGTGATGGCTACGCACATTCATAAAAACATGATTACAATGAGGCTCTCGAGAAATTTTTAACATAACTCATAAATGAGAAAACCCTAAACATCCAAAAATATAACCTTGGAAGATGAAACACCAAAACGTTTGTGGACCCTGATGGGGGTAGTTGATATGTCAACTTCCCTAGGGTGTAACGCTTGCATAAAATCTATTTTTGGGGCACTCGATACCTCGCTTGAAAGGTCCAGTCGAGGAGTGCACATTCAAAATGGCCCAATACAGGCCTCCAACATCTAGTGGGTGTTTCCACATCAAAAAAAGTCGTTAGGGCATCAAAATGTCCCCAAAAGTTTGGGATTTGAAAAACTATAGAAAAAATTCCAAAATGGAAATTGTATGTTGAGCTAGTGGAATAGGAGGGAGGCCACAGATGTCCATATGGATCATTCCTACCCCCTTAGGAAGTGATGGTATCCATTGTGTTGACTACCCCCATCAAATGGGGAAACTTTTGTTGAACTTGATGCTTGGTGAGACACTTTCCTTGGTGCAGTACGTAAATTCTAACCTTGTACAATGTCTACTGTAAATAGATATTCAGAAAAGAATAAAAAAGATACAATGGCAAATGCAAACATTACACAGAGATTTTTCCCCTGGAAACCCAAACCGGGAAAACCAGCATATATTATATTCA
>SNQJ01S0020938.1:42917-69102 GCA_010110895.2 Picea sitchensis
AAAGAATATAACACATACCCAACACAATATCTTCCCTTCTTTGAAAACCAAATAGAGTTGGATCATCTATTGGCAAGTGCCCTTAACCTGTGTTTCCATGATCCAATCAATGGTTGCATGTTCCATGCATTCATGGTTGAGCTCCGTGGGTGTCAGTTTCTCTGCCACCTTCGATGTGTCTAGTAGTGGTGGAAAATATGGTCGAAGGAGATCCACATTGAATACTGGGTGTAATCCAAGGAAGGGGGGAATACTTAACTCAAAATCATTTTCTCCCATAGCCTTGGTGATAATGTAAGGTCCATATCAAAGTGTCCACATTTTACGGTGGGGTCCTATAAGGTGCTCTTTCTGCAAATGAAACCAAACCTTGTCGCCTACCTTAAACTTATGGGGAACTCAATGTTTATCATGGCACTGCTTGTACTTAGCATTGAATTTTTGCAAAATATCATGGACATGTTGGTGGATGTGTTGAATCCATTCAATTAATTTTATGTCCTTTTTAGTCTCAGATGGAGCATGGGAATATTCTTCCTATGTGGATGCATGGGGCAGTGCTACATCAATGGGATCCAATGGTTGTGGTCAGTGGATATATGGAGTGCTTTGTTGTAGTTTTGTTGGACATAATGAAGTCTCTCATCCCATGTGCGTGCATTCTTGTAGTTGTACATGCGTAAGATATGCGCGATCATCTTGTCGATGACCTCTATCTTTCCATTAGTCTAGGGGTGGAAGGAAGTGGATTTGGTTAGCTTGGTGCCCAACAACAACCAGAGGCTCGACCACAATGTGATCAAGAATGTGCTTTTCTGATATGATATGATGGTCTGTCATAGTTTGAAGTGTACCCATACATGGTTGAAGAAGATCTTGGAGGTGGCCTTGACTATGATACTCTTCTTGTAGGCGGTCAAAATGACCATCTTAGAGAATCGATCAACAACCAAGAATACATAGTCATTGCCATGCTTGGTGGAGGGGATACCTGAAATGTAGTTCATCGAGATGGATTCCCAGGGCCTGTTAGGAGTAGGAAGAGGGGTGTACAGCCCTTGTTTTTTAATGGTTGGCTTGGAAATGGAACATCCAGTGCAAGATCTAATATACTTACTAACATCCTGTCGAAGCTTTGACCAACAAAAATACTTATGTATTATTTCCAATATCTTCTCCACACCAAAGTGTCTTGCAACTTGACTATAGTGGGATTCCAAAATCATATTCACATGCTCGCTTGAAGGAACATAAAGATGACCTAGATGGAATAGAATTCCATCTTGAAGATGGAATAGAATTCCATCTTGAAGATGGAATTTGGTAACAGTCGTTCCTATTCCCAACATCTAGGAGGTCTTAGCGAATTCAGGATTGCTGACATAGAGTTGGGACCACCCAAAGGTATCATGCCAGCAAAAGTCGAGAACCGTGGTTAGTGCTGCAACTGGAGGTCGACTAGGGGAGTCAACGATGTGATTGGTGCTACATTTTTTATACTTAATGTTGAGGTGAAATTTCTGCAAGTATGTGGACCACTTTCGATGGTGTTCATTCTACATTGTTCCTTGTGTCTGCTTGAACTACAAAGGCCTATGATCCATGTGGATGATTGTCTCCTTCCCTAGAATGTAACGCTTCCATTGGAGACAGGATTGTATGATGGAATACAATTTTGTTAAGTACCAAATATCTACAAATATAATCACCACAAGATATACCAAGAACAATATGCAAAATCTCCCTTATTATTACCAAAACCCTTAAGGTAGGGGAACACCATACAATGGATCATATTGTGGAAGGGATCCTCTCCTGTTCAATTGCCTCTTCGAGGGGGAAACCTCCTAATGAGATACCGCTCCAAATACAATACTTATTCTTCTTGTCCCCATTACATTTATTGAACCCCTTTATATAGTGCTACTGGCCACCTAAGAACATTCTAGAAGAGGAACCTTCTAGTAAGTCCTCTTGCATTTATTATGTTCATACTAATATATCTAACTGTCATAATGGACCTTATTTAATAATATAGTGGACCTAGTCCCCCTTAAATTGAAAGTTCTTGATTATTATCACTATGGGCCCTTCGGCCCTAGCCATTACCTCTCTAACTACACTAAATTGCATGCCCCTTATGAAAGTGTTGTCCTCAATACTTGTTATGAGGGTGTACAACCATATACCAAGGTGTCGTGGATAAGTGTGGACCATAGTGCTGAATTAGACTTTTGAACCAGGGTCCCATGTAGAAATGAAATCCACAGTGATGAAGTAGTCCAACTTCCATTGTAAACCTTGGTCCCATACCCAAGTGCTCATGTGAACTCCACGCGAAAGATATCAGAATTCAATAACCAACCGAAATTGATGCTCCAAAGACTGAAACTAGTGATGTGGATTCAAATAAGTAGATCCATCCACATAGTGGGAAAGGGAAGAAGCTGGATATGGAAGGAACACTACCAATGTAGAATATGCAAGCTGGACACAAGTAGTCATAATTGGGTCCTGAGTTGTCACATTGATGCTCTCTACATAAGGTGGAGTAGAGGCATCATATAAAATGTGAAAGCGGTTTTCATTCCAGAAATGAAAAATATCCATATACCAATCATCACATGCATCCTCATAATCATATCAATCATATATTTCTTTAGTGTATTCATTGTCGATGGCCTTCAAAATAGACCTCTTTTGCTCCGCCTAGTGAAATATTGTCTTGATGTTTCCCTAGAAATATACCAACTTTCGTTGAAGTTTGTTGAAGAGTCAAATATCCATGGAAACACCAAATATAATATAGCAAATGAAAAATATTAAAATTATGCATCCAATGGGTCTGATGTGGTAGCAATCTGAGAACCCTGTGAAAAGCTAGGAGCTCTACAGTCTCGTTGTCGTCATGAAAAAACCTAAAACATGGCTGATTTTAGATCAACGATATCTTTACTTCTGGAGCTTTAATTCAGATGAATTGTTTTTTGAAATTGGGTGAAATTGTGTGAGGAAATCATATCTTCATTTTTTTTTTGAAAATTAGGCACCAAATACTACAAAAATAAGTAAAATCATGCGGTCATCCATGGAAAAACCCTGAAAATAATAGATTCTAAAATGTCGATAACTTTACTTCCATGACTCCATTTCAAATATTTTTTTTTAGAAGGTTATTTTATGAGAGGAGCTCCGATATACAACCAGTTTTTGCAAATATTGCAAAGATATATATAGAACTCATCCAGAATGTAGTGGCCCTATTTTTCTTCTTCGAAAAATCTACAAAAATAGAAAAAGAAAATTGCTCCTTTTTGTGGCCGAAGAAAGTGATCTGATACCAATTGTCAAGTACAAAATACTTTCATACAGAAACACCAAAAATATTTAGAGACAATATATAAATATATCACTTTATTATTTTGAAACCCTTAGGGTAGGGAAATACCATACAATGGATTCTATTATGGAATGGATCTTCTCCTGTTCACTTGCCTCTTAAAGGGGGAAACATCCTAATGAGTTACCACTGCAAATACAATACTTCTTCTTCTTGTCCCCATTACATTGCTTGAAACCCTTTATATACTTATACCAACCACCTAATAACATTCTAGAGGAGGAGCCTTCTAGTAAGTCCTCTTACATTTATTATGTTCATACTAATATACCTAACTACAATAGTGAGACTTATTTAATAATATAGTGGACCTATTCCACCTTACATGGGCGATTTTTTTTGCGTCCTTTTTTGTGTGGTTTTTTGGCACATGGTTTTCGCCAATGGTTTTCTATTTCCGATTAAGGAATTAGGGTTGTTGACGAATCCAGGTTATTGGATTAGGGTTTTGGATGCTACAAGATTCTATATGTATATTGTATTGTAAACAATGTATGATGTGAATGAATATAGAATATGTTGGTTTTCCCGGTTTGGGTTTCCAAGGGAAAAATCTATGTGAAAATGTGTTTATTTTCCATTGTATCTTTTATGTTCTTTTATTGAAAATATGTTTGCAGTAAATAATTGTACAAGGTTAAAATCTTCATTCTAAACCCAACGATTAGGTTTTTTAGCAGGTGTCTGAAAATCTTGTTGATTGTCTTCTACTTCTTCTTTCTCTATCTCTAGTTGCTTCTCTTATGGTTCTTCTACTTCTTCCTCTACTTCTTCTTCCTTCAGTTCTTCTTCTACTTCCTGCATTTTTGTATTTCTTCTTTCTTCTCTAGTATTCAATACCTTTGTTTCATCAATATTTACATTGATTCTTTCCACTATTTTGTTGAGTATTAGGTTGTAGCATTTGTATGCCTTGCTTTTGCTTGAGTATCCAACCAATATTCCTTTATCAACTCGAGAGTCAAATTTTCCAGTCTTGTTATCTTCTCTTTTTATGTAACATTTTATTCCGAACACTCTAAATTGCTTGACGTTTTCTTCTCTTACCTTTCAAAATTCATATGCAGTCTTTTCATTGTTACTTATAAGCATTCCTTTGTTCAATATATGAACGACTGTATGTACTACTTATACCCAAAATATGTAACCTAACTTGGAATATTTCAACATGGTTCTAGACATTTCCTGTATAGTTATGTTCTTCCTTTCAATGACTCCAATTTGTTGAGGGGTCCTAGCCGCTGAGAATTTCTTTTTTATTCCATTTTATTCACAAAATTCCATTAATTTTTTTGATGTGAACTCACCTCCATTGTGTGACCTTAAACACTTGATTTTCAAATCAGTCTCATTTTTAACCATCTCCTTGAATATTCTAAAATAGTCAAATGTATTTGGATTTTTTCTTGAGAAAATAGACTCCAACCATTCTTGTATAATAATCAATAAGTAGCATGAAATATTATTCATCATTCAATCCTTTTGTTCTCATCGGTCCACATAGATCGGTGTGCACAATATTCAATGGTTTTGTTGTAGAGTATTCCTTTTTTTTGAACTCAGTTCTTGTTTGTTTTCCTTGTAGACAGTGCTTTCACATAGTTTTGGATGACTTTGAAATTTCAGGAATTTCTCTTACTACTTCCTTTCTGCTGATTTTTAGAAGATTTTCAAAGTTCATATGACCCATTCTTTTGTGCCAAAGCCAACTTTCATTTTCCTTTCCAATCTCATTTAATATGTATATGTTGTTTGGAGTCCTTATTGTTGTCGTCACCAAATTTCCATATCCTTCTTTCCTTATCTTACATTTCTTTGAGTCGAATAGAAGTGTGTGTCCCTGGTCACATATTTGACTCACTCTTAGCAAATTATGCTTCATATTTTCGACAAGTAGGACATTTTCTACCATGTCATCTTTTCTTCCAAGTTTGATTGTTCATTTTCGTACAATTTTGGCTGAGTTATCATTCTCAAATGAAATTGATCCATATGTTTATTTATTTAGAGTTACAAACATGTCCTTGTCACCTGCCATGTGATTTGAACAACCACTATCAACGTACCAATCACTTTTTCTGCTTTGGTCTTGTAGATCAATCAAACATTCTTCAATGTTCAGCTTGTCTTACTTATTTTTCCATATCCTTGATGGTTATTTTACATGACTGTTGAGATCCTACTTTGCCTCCCTTGGAGGAACAATCAATTTGAAATCTTTGGCCATATTTCCAAATTTTTTTCATTTGTAGCTTCTACTTCATTATTTAATGAGCAAAAAATATTATATTTTATGTAGTACACTTCATGAGGCTTTTTGAGATAATTATTTCTAGAGTAGCCTTCATAGTTACTTATGTTCTTAGCATAGGCTATACAATTTATATCCTTGTGCCAAAAACTGTTAAACCAAGAAAAATAGTTTGGTACCTGAGTGTCGGGGATCTTCTAGTTGGTGCAACTCTTCTATAATATTCTTCTTGATTTCTCTCCATTGTTGGTTGTTGATTCTATTTTCTAGATATTCTGGATGGTGCAACTCTTCTATAATATTCTTCCATTTCCTGAATGTTCTCCTTTGAAGAGGGACCTATGATGAATTATGCATACAATTTTTGTCCTGCTTCCTTTTCTGTCATCATGGAGCTCGAACCCTTCTCGGTATGAATTTTTTTATATCCTAGTCCATACGGCCTTTGAAATATTATGATTTTATCCAATATTTTGGTGCTGTTCTATTGCATGTCCTTCTTCTGAAGTTCCTTCCTTAGTGAGACTATTTTTACTTCCAATCTCTCCTTCATTTTCTCCTTTTCTTCCAACTGGTTTTTGAGTGTTTCTTCAATCCTTCTGGATTCTTCTACTTGGAAATTTAGATTCATAATCATCTTCTGGACTTCTTTAGAGTTGGGATTTTGATAACCCTCTTTTATCTTGATCAATTCTTCCTTGAGTGACTCGTTTTTATTCCTTTCTCTTTTTATCTCACTTAAGGCGTTGACTAGTTTTTCTTTAAGATCTAATTCACCTTCTTCTTCACAATATTCTTCATCATTTTCCAATGCCATAAATATTAGTTTTTCTGATTCACTGTCACTACCATCATCCTCATCAGATGAGGAACTTTCTTCTTTTGAGTAGAGGCTTTTCTTGAAGGATTTCTTTTTGTTTCTTTTCTTTCTTGGGAACTTCTTCTTCATCACTTTCTGAATTCTTATCATAAGGAAATTTCGAAGAAAAATGGCCAACGTTACCACAATTGAAACACATTAAGGGAATCTTACCTTTGTACTTGTCCTTTCCTCTCTTCAACTTCCTTACGAAGTTGGATATTTCTTCATATTCATATAAATCATCACTACATTTGCAGTTTGACTTTGACTTATGTTTATTGTTTC
Organism: Picea sitchensis; assembly: GCA_010110895.2. Taxonomy (NCBI): domain Eukaryota; kingdom Viridiplantae; phylum Streptophyta; class Pinopsida; order Pinales; family Pinaceae; genus Picea; species Picea sitchensis. The sequence continues at coordinate 49,716 of SNQJ01S0020938.1, forward strand.
TTGTCTTCTTGGATGCTTTGAAATTTGATTCCTTCTTGGATGGATTGTCCCATTATGTTCTCATTTCATAAGCTCTAATTATTCCATGTAGCTCATCCATGCTCAACATAAAAATATCTTCTCTTTATTCTAGGGATGCAATCTTAGAGTCAAATCTCATTGGAAGATACCTTAGTACCTTTTGAACAATACTTGGTTCTTTAATTTATTCTCCTAAGCCTTCAATAACGTTCACTATTTCATCAACTCGCAGAAAATAAGCTGCAATATATTCATCTTCCTTCATTTTCAGTTGTTCAAATTGGCGTCTATAAGCTTGAAGCTTGGTCCCTTTAAATTTGGCATATTCTTCGTAAACATTTTGAAGTTTGTCCCAAATATCCTTTGCAGAATTACAATGCATAACCTTGACATATAATGAATCAACAAGGCCATTTAGAATACAATTTTTAGACTTCAAATTGTTTTCACTAAGCTTTTTTCCATGTTTATCTCTTAGCAGAGTGGTAGGTTCCTTGTATCCATCCAATACTACTTTCTAGACATCAAATCCCCGTGGTTGCACAACATTTTTCACCAGTATGCTCCAAAAGGCATAGTTTTTACCACCAAATAGTGGCATTCCATTCTTAGTGCACTCCATGATCTAGCTTCCAGTGGCCAGACTATTTTTGAAGGACCAAATCTGATTCCAATTGTTGGAATATTCACTAATATTGAGAGGGGGGAGGGGGGTGAATAAATATTAGGAAATTTTTACCACTTTTAATCAAAATATGTAAGCATTAAGATATCAACAATTGATCATTGATGATTGCATTCAAGATACCATAAACATATAATCACATATACACAGTACACATGAATTTTACATGGATACCCAAATGGGAGAAAACCACATAATTCTTTCTTAATATTTCAGAAGATTAAATTCATAGGAAACACCAACTTCCAAAATTATCTAGCAACAACTGGAAGGAGGCACCAACCCCATAATTTACAGGCATGAACCTGAAGGAGGATGCAACTCCCTAGATTCTCTAGCTCCAAATGGAAGGAGGATCCAACCCCCTATTTTACAGGCACCAAGATGAAGGAAGACACAACTCCCTTTCCTTGCCCCTTCCTTCCTCCCTTGGATATAAATAAGAGAATGAACCTGTCATTGTTGTTGTCACTGATATTGATATATCATGATCATAAAAATTGATACAACCACATAAAATTCATGCCAAGATCTCCAAGAATATCCTCCAAAATCATTTTCTCAAAAACACCATGATATGGATCAAACCATGTGTCAAGACATCCAATATGTACCTAAAATAATATACCATGCCTCAAAGCATATAACCAAAATGTGTCTTAAATATATTCAAGATGTACCTCAACCATGTGTCAATACCTCCAAGATACAAGCCTCAATATATATATAACAACATACCTTTCAACATGTGAACAACTTGGTGCATGAGGTATTAGACCTTCGTCATATTCAACATCAAGAAGAATACCTTCCTCAAAACTTTAGCACAGATATGTGATTCATCCATTGTCAACATGTGGACACTTGTGCTTTGCTTCACTCCAATCCACATAGATCCTCAAAAAAATGGTATGGTCATATTCGTACACTTCACTCTCCTCGACCTCCTTTATCCTAGACCAAATTCGCTTTGTTGGGATCACCAATCCTCCTAGCACAAGTGTAGACCTACATATGCTAGCTCCATTCCACAAACAAATTTGGATGTAAAATGAGAGGTTCTTGATGTGTATTTATACCCTTCCAAGTAACTTCTTTACTTGATCTTTGAGTTGACATGGATCTTCTTATTTGCAATAACTTTTCTCCTTTAATTAATTTTAGGGTCATCTTGTAACTTCTTTGAACTTAGATCCAGAGCTTCTTGACCATACTTCAGGGCTTCATCTTTAAGAGGGAATAACTTCACAACCATGAGGAACAACATGTCATATCACCTACCGTTGGAAACAACATGACGAGGACTATCTATTTATGAGAGTTTTTCATGTATTTGTAGTGTCCTTCATACTCATTTCATGACCACACCTTTGGGGCTTCTTAACCACTTAACCATATTTCCATGGATTCTTGTAGAATTATTCAAAGCATATTCCTATGAGGGACATGCTTAAAGATACGCCATAAGGGAACCACTTTGGAGACTTCTTCAAATACACCCATCACTTCTATAGGTTTCTAGACTTGTTCTAGGGTTGACATCAGTGATAACAAAATTTCCAACAAATGGAAACTATATGTTGAGTCAGTGGAATAGGTTGGAGGCCACCAATGTCCACCTAGATCATGAACATATGCTAAAAAATGAACTCAGGTACTAGAACTACACTAGGGGTATAGGAACTGAACTATATAATTCATCATTAGCAAGGTTAGTTTAAAAGCTCATTTTAATTCACTAAGAACTTAGGAAATATAATAATATAATATACACTTTTGACTCCAAGGAAAAACCCTTACCATATATTTACTAACTAAAATAAAATGTGAACAAGGTCAAACTAACACCCAAGAATGCATGCATTCTCTAGACAACATTCCATAAGGATGCCTTGGCAAAAATCCAATGCAATATGGCCATAACCAATAGGCATATGAATATCAAATTTTAGGGAAAGGGATTTGAAAACGTATCAAATAAAACAACCTTATAATATTAAAAATATGTTGACTATGATCATATAGTGAGGGAAAATAGACCACAAAGGATGGAAACATAAAGGAACCCTCAACTTCAATAAAAACTACAGCTACAAAATAATAAGCTCAAATGAAACAAGCCATAATGTGATAAAAAAAATCTAAATTGCACCCATTTTGTAATCCATGACAAATAAAAATATATAATGAAATAGGGTTAAGTAGAATGCATGAAAAACATAAGCATATCCTCTAAAATAATAGAGAATGTAGGCCCATTTACATATGAAACATTTGAATTTCACCAACCCTCATTCATAGATAACCTAAATGCAAAAGAAAACATTTTAATATTAATAATAGTGCATAACTGACAAAGAAAGGTTACAACAAATGAGTGGGAAAGGAAAAGCGTAGGCGTGAAGTCTTTTAGTCATCAAAGGAGAAAACAATAGTCAAGTTGCAAACTAGACAACACTTAAACAAGTAATGCAATGAAATCATATAATTACAAAGGAATGCAAGGAAGGGACAATAGAGACATGAAAGAATGAAATGGTGTCCTCAAGGACAGACACCTACAATATTTCTATCTCAAAACAACATTTCAAGAAAAACCCAAAATCTAGAAAACAAAATCATTCTTAGAATTCCAGTATGATAGCTGATATAAGAATTCAAGAAGAGGATTTCACTTAGAGTGTGTGGAAAATGAATGTAAACTATAAGTTTGAAGGACAAGAAGAATTTTCTAAGAACATGTAAACTTAGAGCATAAAACATTGGTGTTAGCTTAATTACCAACTAATAAACAAATGCTTAAAGAACAATAAGAAGGGTCATGAGACTACCTTGGTTTGTTAGTATCTACACATTTAGCATGACAAGATTCAATGTCTACTAACAACACAAAATTATCCAAACACTAGCACCAAAAACACATCCAACCACACAAAACTAGGGTGCACTCACTTGTCACTAATAACTTAAATAGGATTAATTGTAGAGTGAAAATGAATGACTGGGTAGGTTCATCCCCCATAACTCGACATCGATCCAAATAGAAAAAGAAAAAAAAAACAAGTTACAAAAGAAAATGAGAGGGCACAAGGGATTAAGTGTGTAAGTAAAACATATCTAGAGATTACCAATCATTGGATAAAAAACCAATGATCGAAATCAATGAAAGGAAAATAATGCATGTAGGATAATTGAATACCATGCATGCTAAAGAAAAACAAATCCCATTTACATTACATCCAATTCCATGCTACAATCATACCTACAAAATTTCAAAGGCTTTCAAAGTCTAGACCAATCATAATGACAAAGGGGTACACCTATTCTAGATAGGTCTACCACAAACCTACCACCATATTATGCCAGTGTCCAATACCAAAGTAAAACACATATTACACATTCAAATCACCAAGAGATGAGTGATTCCACCAATGTATAATTGTTTGGCTACAAAATGAAACAATGAATGAAACAACACAAAGAATAATGGAGAAACAAGTGTAATATTAGGACTAAAACCAACAAGATCTTTCCTCATATTTGAAGTATCTTGAAGACAAGTGATCAAGAAGAAACCATGAAGGGCTTCAAAATAAACTAGGAAAGCAATAGGGATATGATAACTTAACCATAGAAGCATGTTCCCAAGCTAACAATGTTACCAACTGTTGGAGCCGCCTTTTTTTAACTGGTTTAAATGTAATTTTTAAAGTCAAATGTTGGCCTTTAAGTTCTCTTTCACTTCATGACATTTACCAACTAAAATTTTCAGTAGTCCCGATACGCGAAATAGCGAAGGATGTTATGTTTCATAAGTCACCACCTTTTATCGTTAAATGGAAATTTTTACTTTTTGTACCTCGGGATATCGCGCTTCAGGAGTTACAAGTCACAAGATTTACAAGCCCCGATGTGCGAGGTCACGAAAAGTTGTTAAAAGCTTACCTCAGGTTAAAGCTAAGAGTAAAATTCTTTAAACCCCAATCAAGTGTTGTTGGGATTTCACGTCTCGGCATTCACTCTCTCCAAAAACATTACCATCATAACTCCGATAGGCGAAGCTGCGAGACTTTTACATAAGTAACCTGGGTTAGTGTCAGGGGTGATTAGTTTTGACCATGGTTAAAGTCTATCAGGATTTCGTGACTCGTCATACGCTCCTCCCAGAAACTATACCTTCGAAGCCTTGAGTTGCGAAGTCGCGATATAAATTAAAACATGATTAATTAAACACTTAATCTTGTTTACCTTCTCGCTTAACTAAATCTAATCATCGCGATTTCAGGTTTTAGAGGCTCGAAAGGTTAAAGTGAAAACTCCCGATAAGGCGAACGCCGAAAAGGTTGATTAAAGTTTAAGAAAGCCTAATTAAAGAAGCTAAACCAGCTTAATCAATGTTTAATGAAAATAATAATATGCACAGTCTACAAGGTAAACTTAAATTTTCCTTACGCCAACTTGTGTCATGAACGATCGAAATTTATGGCATTAATTGGAAATGAGGCGAAGTGACAAGTAGGGATATGGTTTTTATTGCTAAATTTGTCTCTAAAAATGATTTGACCGTTCTGTTCATAAGGACGTCGAGGTTTTAAATGGTCAAAGATATAGATCTTTTTCTTCAGTGTCACAAAGCTCATTTCTATTTTTCACAGAGAAACTTTCATCAGCAAACTGATTTCTGTATGTATACATATTTTTATCGTAGGAGAGCTAAATCAGAATCCCCTGTCATGCCCCCACGAAAAGTTTCCAGGGCAAGTGCTGAGATTTCAAGGTAAGGCTTGGATAACGTTTCTGATACTTCACCCCGAAGTGTCGATTCTATCAGAACCTGGTCATACATCTCCGAGGTTCTGCAGTCCGAGTTGGTGGACTATTCAGACGACTCCAATGACAATGAGAAGGATGACTTGGCCACCAAATACAAGATTGTCGTCCAAGCAGAAATGCATAAAGTAGCGGCCAGGCCACGTCTTCTTCCTTACTATGACATGATCCGATGGGCACTATACCATGTAGATATCTCGACTTGAACCATCATCAATGAGTAGAAGATCACTATTGGGACCTTTAGACCAGAATAATTACAGGCGATGTAAAAGTTGCCACCCATGTCGAACTTCACATACAATGCCAAGTTTCTAGAGAATTTTAAATAGAAGGAATGCGAGCAATATGACAAAAGCTTATCTAATTTGATCAAGGATTGGGTATCACACCCCGTGAAGTTCAGGGTTGATAGCAACAAAATTTATTCCATATCTTCTTTGGAACCACAGTTCAAATACATAGCAATGATGACCTGTAGATTGTATGGGAGGGAAGACACCACACATTTTTTCCACCCATGGGTGCCTTTGATACATATAGTCGTGGAAGGTTGTTCCTTCGACTGGGATAAACTATTGTCAGATAGTCTGACCAGTCGGATTACAGAATATCGAATGCAGAGGGCGAGTGGGAAAGCCGCTTCATTCTTTATGTCCACATACATCATGGATGCCATGTGTTCCATGACGCATTTTCCCTTAATGAGATGGAGCTGGGCTCCATCAAATGTTGAGCCTATCCATGTCTACCATTCAAAGGTTTGGGAGGATAAGGCCTCAGATTTCATATACAAAATTTTCAATTGGGTAATGGTACCGATGCATGTCACCATCTTCGGTAATCCACCACCCAGGATCTCAGATAGCATCATGGTAAATTTGAGCAATGTGGCTGACTGGTATGTGGAAGTAGAATTTTTATACCTCAGGGTTTTCGGTGCCTCTATTCCTCCGCATGCTCTACCATTATTTATACCCGATAGTTTGGCTTGTAGCGAGATCGCCAGGCAAACTGTGATTGGTGATGTAAGCAAAGAGCTTAAAGGATATTCGAAGAAGGTATGGCCAACATTCCCTATTCATTTGAACACCTATTATATAATAGATTTCGAGCATGCAAAGGCTGAAGAAACAACCTTGGAAGATATTAAATTGGTTCACATTGAATTCAAGAAACATGACCCACACAGGGTTGTGAGTAATCACTTGGCTAGTTGTGGCCTTAAAAGGTTTGAGCACGAGAATTCGCCTCATGATGACATTTTCCGAGGAAAAAGATCTTATGCCAAGGTTTTAGCTTGGATACAAGCCCTATTGCCCGAAGAGAGGACCGATGTTTTCATATTCCAAGAACATCGGTGGAGCTACCTTCCCCCAATATTACGGGGTGGGAATACAATGACCATAGAGGTGTAGAAAATGGGAGCCGAAGGATCCAAAGATTCAACACCTGGCCAAGAAGAACACCAGGACAAGAAAGAGCAAACTAGGGGCCCAAAACAGGAAGCCGAGATGTCCTACCCTCCGAGCGAGCCAACCTCGGTTGTTACTCTAGGGAAATCATCTAAGCAGGTTGGCAATCCCATCGTTTCTATTACCCCTCTACAGTCCACGAAATGGGTCCCAAATGCAAGGTGGGTTTTTGGAGAAGAATTAATGCCCATAACAGTGGAAGAGATACCTCTGAATGAATTCTTCTTTGAAAATAAGAGAAAGGCTCTCGTGAAATAGGAATTTGATCAAGAGGCAGGTAAGGTAGCCAAGAAATTTAGAATCTTAGCTAATGGAAAAGATGTGAAGAAGCAAGAATTTGCAACTCAGATAGCAGGGACATTGGGGGGTTTTTCTACAACCAACCAATATTCTGTCGGGACCCTAAAGGATCAGCTAAAGCGAAAAAATCGTTTGATTAAAACATTAGAGGCTAAAATAGCTACAGTAGAGGCCGTTGCCAAAGATCAGGCGAATATAGGTTTAGAACAAGCTAGAGTAGCTGATCAAAAGGAAATCAAGAGGCTCAAAGTCGATCTCGAACAGACACAGCTGATGGTTTAGACAAATCAGATATAGATAGGCCAGCGAGGAGAATTGATAGAGAAGTTGCAAGCCAAATTAGACTTCACTGAAAGCCAAGTAATCGATATCGGGATATTTCAATCCCAAGCTATAGAGATCAGAAAAAGAGTGTCGGCAGCTCAACCAGGCCTACTTGCTAAGGTAGAAACGATTCAAAACAACTGGCAACTCATGGATTGAGTATTGGAAAACCTCACTCTCAGAGAAAAAGACGTTGGGGCGGCCCGAGTTGCTTTCCAGGAGACATTTATAGCCACGATGAGAAGGGAAATGGGTAGTAGTTCCAGGTTTTCTATCTCGGAGCAGATCCGAGGTAACATCTTGTTGAAAGAATGAGAGCGTGACATATCCGAAGGTAGACAACAAGCTAGAGAAATAAGAAAATCTTGTGAAGAAACCTTCGGTTTTCTAGATGGAATTTGGTTGGGCTTCGATGATGAAGGCAACACTGAAACACTGGGCCAGATCAATAAAGCCAAGCATCTGCTCAAGATCAAGGAAAATGAAGAAAGAGAATTGGCTGAAATATCACAAATAACCCATATGGACATAGTCCAAATAGATTAATGGCTAATTAAACCGAGTGTACAATTATGTTCTATCAGCACCAAAGACCAACAAGTGGAAGGAAAATTGCCACAATTGGTGAAAGATTGTTACACTTTCGAGGCCAATAATCAAGCAGAACCTTCTAAATTGATATCCCAGCTGGTGGAGAAGTGCGTCATTTGCATAGATCATGTGAAGAGGTAGGTTTCCAGTATCAGATAAGGACAGAGACAAAGAACTGAAACATTTAATCTCCTTTGTTGTAACCGAAAACCTCTGGAACGATTGGGATTCTAGACTATAGAAATTTGTATAAATATACATTTTGAAGAAAGAATAAGGGATGGAACTATTTTGGTCGATTGTAATAGAGATTCTCCTTTTTGAATATTAATACAAAGCAATCTGAAGACTCCTGATTCCATCAAGACTGTGTTATGAGTTTGTTTCCTCTCTGTTTTATTGTTCAATTTCATTTCTCACATATATGTTTGATGAATGTTACACTGCAATTTAGTAAAACATCTACTGTGGTGATTAATTTTAATTGTCTATATAGTTTATAGTTTTTCCTCTGTATCAGCTATCAGCAGGTATAAGACCTATGGACTCATTAGATTTTCATATTTTATACATTCGTCAGATTTCTTCTCACCTTTTTCTTCTTCTGTTTATAGGGTGAGATTCTCCCTTGATAGGAGCCTCATATTATAAACAGCTTTATGTTTTTCTTTCATTTTCACACACACCACTTATTTACTAGATAACACAGTTACGGGAAAAGGCCTTTGGTTTGTAATTTATCTTTAAAAATAAATCAGATAGTTCTCTTTATACGATCAAATTGAGACAACATTTAAAACTTTGAAACTTTCTTTTAATTTTACTGTTCCTCTATGACTGTCCCCATTGTAAGACAACCTAACATTGAGCCCGGTTTATTGGACCAAACACATATCGCTTTGAACCTTTTTGATACTATTCTTAAAATGACCAATACCTGGGTAGAACTTGAGCGTTTGTGGGCTGCGATTGAGCGGGATATAAACATCCAAGAACAGATGGAGGCTAAACAATGACAACCTGAAAATTAGCCTTAGCTTCATTTCCCAAAGGTTGATGCTTTCCCTTTCTTTATCCTTTACTCACTTTCGGATGCCTAGACATTGTACTTTCTAAGACTTAAGTATAGACTATGGAACAACATCTTTTTGGCACCGTTTCCAGGGACGAAGTTACGAAACCTTTTCCCTGGGAAGAACGACATTCTCACAAGTTTCACCCTTTGATAGTGAACAAAGAGTGAAAACCCTTTAAAGGATTTTATTATCTTTCACTTGGAGACTCCACATTTAAATAAGATGGCATCCAGTCGAAGGAATACCAAACTAAACCCATAGGGAAAACAGACCACGCCTATTTTCGATTCTGAAAAAATACTAAAAGCTAGAGGTTCCCTTAAGTCCACTACTACAGTCTACCAGCTTAAGTACCCACAAACCAAGATCAAGAGTTCATTTGAACCTTCAACTTTGCACAGTTCCCCTCATGAAACCATCAATCCAATTTTAGCTCTCTTTGAGACTAAGAGTGAAACCCATTTGATAACCTTTGATGTATACAGAGGTAAAAGCCCTGCAGTGGATTTATCAGAGATCGATATCCCGCCAACTTTTCAGTTAGATCTCAAAACCTCACCAAACCTCGGAGAGTATACCTTACACTTAGATTACATGCCCACAGGTTCCCCTGATTACATTTCTTTCAAATCCAAAGAGCCAAGTCCTCACATCACTTATCACCCATCTTTGGTTTTCTCGTCTCACGAAGAAGCTAAAGATTTTCTTTTAGTGTTCCAGAACCCTTTATACAATACACTATTTCCCTATCCAGTATTACCAATGGCAGCCACCGGAGGAGGAGGTGGAGGGGTTTTTGGAGGTGGAGGAGTTTTAGGAGGTGGTGGGGCTCCAGGAGGAGGAGAAGGAGGCCAAGGGCCTCTCCCACCTCCCAGAGTTTTTGCTAAAGTGGCTGCAAGATATGCACCTTTGGTTCTACATGTCCCTCTTCATGATCTTCCCGAAAATTATATAAAAAACTTACCTAAGTTTACAGGAGAAGAAGACTTGACCGCAACCGAACATATAAACTTCTTCGATCAGTTCGCGGATATCCTAGGTCTCGAACACAAAGACATGTATTCAAGGCTTTTTGTTCAAACTTTCGAAGGACAGGTACGAACCTGGTTTTGAAGCCTACCCGCAGGGTCAATATTATCCTACAATGCTCTAGAAGATGCCTTCCTTAGGCAATGGGGCAAAAGGAAAGACCACTTGTATTATTTGACCGAGTTCAGATCTTTAAGGAAAAAGAATTCGGAAACAGTTATGCAATTTATTGAAAGATTTAATAAGCTGTATAATAAAATCCCAACCGAAGTTAAACCATCCCAACCTGTAGCCAAAGTAACCTTCACGGGAGCTTTCGAACATGATTTCATCCTTCTCTTAAGAGAAATAAAAGGGGCTACCCTAACCCGAATGCAGGATGATGCTATAGAAATTGAATATGACATGATGGCTTCTGGAAAGTTGAAAGCTAAGGTAGAAACGAGAAACCGAGAAACCAGATGTTTCAGGGAACAAGCCGCACCCTCAGGGTCTAATAGATCCATAGACGATAAAATGGATGATATGGCTAGGATAATTAAGGAATTGTCGAATAAAGTTTCTAGGATGGAACTGGATCAATCGAAGGCCGATCCTTTCATTAAAGAGAATTCAAGAGAAACCCCAACCTTGAAAATCAACAAAGACAGACTAAAAATGAAGATCAAAAAATTCAAACCCCTTTAAAAAATGAAAATTTTATAGGAGGAAATGACCTGGAAGATTTTTAGGGTCTAGAAGAAGATGTGACAAATTTGGGTGACGACTGCACTCAGCCTTATGTAACTAAAGAAGATTATGAGAAGTCTTTAAACACACAACAACCCTCAGATGCAGATGATGACATAAACATTATAGATGTCCCTGGTCATCAAGAAGTAATTGATTCAATAATGGCTGAATTCCAACCTAGGTATAACCTGAGGTCTAAAAACAAACCTGCGTTGATTTCTCAACCCAGGAAAATTCTCCCTAGAGGTGAAGTATATGTGCCCACCCCAAAGGAGACTGAAACATATAAAGGGACTGACTTATTAGATCCAAAGATGAAGGAGGTTGAGACCCAAACAAAGGATATCAAGATAGCCGATACACAGACACCGGTAATTAAGATCACGAGTAATAAATCAACTCAGACAAATAAGTTGGAGAAGAGAGAGTCTGAGATTTCAACCAGAGAAACAGACAAAGGTAGTGGAGGTTTTAGTTTTTAAAATTAGATAAATAGGATCAAAATATCGATCCCTCTAGTTGAATTAGCAAAGAATCCTGCATATCGTAAACAAATAACCAAAGTGATAGGTTGTTCAGATCAAGAAAGTCAATCCGACGTGATAAACTTGGAAGATGATAAGCCCAATATCACTTTTGGTCCACATTTTGAGGGTGCCAGAGACACCGTCGCTCCTTTCTATATCACCCTAAATGTGCATGATCGACTGCTACATAACTGGATGCTAGACTCTGGAGCTTTACATAATGTGATGCCCAAAACTATTATGGATAGATTAGGCCTCGAGATCACCAGACCTTACGAAGATCTCTACTCTTTCGATTTGAGAAGAGTTAAGTGCACGGGTATGATAAAAGATTTAGTAGTCACCCTTGCGCAGGTCCCAGTCAAAAGTGTCCTAATGGATGTAGTTATTGTTGATATTCCCCCAAAGTATGGCTTACTACTATCAAGTTCGTGGGGAGCCAAACTTGGGGGGTCCCTCCAACTCAACATGACTTACGCCACAATTCCTATGTTTGGTGGACAACTTACTCAGTTATATAGGGAAACAAGGTTAGCCTATATAGTGAGCGATCCTCAGAATCCTAACATTTTTTCTGTTTACATTGCAGATCAAGATCTAGGAAATTGTATTTTGTCATTTGATGATGGTCTAGATAGATGCACAGAGGAAAATTACATAGATGAGAAAGAATCAGAAAATATGCATAGCACTGGGATCTGGAAAAGTTTTTTAGATGGTGCCCTGCCATGTGAAGGAGCAGGTGCAGGAGTACTTTTTGTCGCACCTGAAAATAATTTTGTCGTCCCTTTCTCTTACATGCTTCAATGGGATATAGACTACACCAACAATGTATGTGAGTATGAAGCCTTAATATTAGGATTGGAAGCTGCCAAGAAGCTAAACATAAAGAACCTAGAAGTATATGGAGATGCAGAGTTGATAGTCAAACATATAAATCGACAATACCAGGCCAAGCACTCGAGATTGAGATCATACATAAATTGTGCCTAGGATCTGATGGAAAATTTATTCTCATCTGTAAATATCCACTTCATCCCACGCACCGAAAATTTGCAGGCCAACTCATTAGCCAAGGCAGCCTCGGCGTCTTCTTCCCCTACTGCTTTTAAATTGAAGTACCACATAGAGGTAAGGCACTGACCATCCATCCCGAACAACATACAACACTGGCAGGTTTTCGAGGATGATGAACAGATCAGAAAATTCCTCGAAGCAGTAGGCGACTTCTCTGAAACTCACATTGATCAAGAGAATCAAAATGATCACATATGGATCATGCAAGAAGGAGAGGACCCTCAAGAGTTCCAGGAAAAGATTGCAAATCATCACATGCTGGTTCTAAAGAACAATCAGATTCTGAAAGGACTGATTCCTCTAGAAAGATTGTTCGATCAAAATGACATACCCTTGAAATCCACCCTGCCCTAGAAAGATTTTTCGATCAAAATGACATGCCTTTTAAATCCACTTTCCAACCCCAACCAGAGGAGGTTGAAGACTGCAATGTAGGGACCAAAGAAGAACCTAGGATGGTAAAATATCAAAGTACCTTCCTCTTGAGATAAAAAACAAGTATACAAACTTGTTCTGACAAAGATAAAGATGTTTTCGCTTGGTTTTATGAAGAGCTGAGAACCTATGACATCGTTGTAATCGAACACAAGATACCCCTAAAACCTAGTGTCAAACCCTTTCGACAAAAACTCAGATAGATCAACCCTATTTTATTACCTATGGTTGAAAAGGAAGTTAAAAAATCTCTTAGATGCAAAAAAATAATAATACCTCTCAGATATTCTGATTGGGTGGAAAACCTGGTCCCTATCAGAAGAAGAGTGGGGAGATAAGACAGTGTGTGGACTTTAGAAATTTGAATAAGTCCCCCCTCAAAGATAACTACCCTCTACCCAAAATGGATAACGTTTTAGAAAAGTTAGTTGGGACAAATAGGATGTCAATGATCGACGGGTTCTCTGGGTATAATCAAATCGTCATAAGTAAACTAGATAAAGAGAAAACAACTTTCACTACCCCTTGGGGTACTTTTATGTATGATAAAATGACTTTTGGTTTAATGAATGCAGGCACTACCTTCCAACGTGCTATGGACATTGCTTTCATCGGCAAAAGGGATAAATTTGTGGTCATTTATCTTGATGATCTAACTGTTTTTTCTAAATCTGATGAAGATCATTTGGTACATCTCAAGCAGACGTTTGAGAAATGTTGTAAGTATGGTCTGTCTTTGAATCCCAAAAAGTCCCACTTCGCCATGCAAGAAGGTAAACTCTTGGGCCATATTGTGTCTCGAGAAGGTATTAAAATTGATCCTAAAAGAGTTGAGGCTATAGATACTATAAATATTCCTAGGAATGTAAAAGAAATTCAGTCATTTTTAGGAAAAATAATTTTTTTGAGGAGATTTATTCCAAACTTTGTTGAAATCGTGAAATTAATCACAGATATGCTAAAGAAAAACAATGAAGTGAAATGGATAGCAGAAGCTAAAGCGGTGTTTTCACACATCAAGAGTGTCATAAGTGAGGCACCTGTACTGGCAAGCCCTAATTATCAAAAAGATTTTCTTATTTTTTCGTTCGTCTCCGAACACACAATCGTCGTGGTACTCCTCTAGAAAAATGAAGAGGGTTTCGAACATTCGATAGCCTTTTTTAGGAAGAGTCTCAGAGATGCAGAACTTAAATATGATATAATGGAAAAGCAAGCATATGCTATGGTAAAGGCATTGAAAGCATTCAGAACCTATGTGTTGCATTCCAAGATAATCACGTATGTACCTACCAGTTCTGTAAAGGATATTTTGGTTCAATCTGACAGTGATGGAAGAAGGGGACATTGGCTTGCCAAAATTCAAGAATTCGACCTGGAGATAAAACCAACGAAATTGGTAAAAGGACAAGGTTTGGCCAAACTTTTAGCAAAATCAAATTTCAGAGCTCTCAGTATAAATGGTCTCCAAGGATATGAAGAAGGTGTGGACATGAACAAGTGTGATGAGCCAACAAGTGTGATCAGAATCGAAGAGAAGTTTGTCGCATCAGATTGGTACAAAAACATAGTGTCATACCTGATGAAATTGAAATGCCCGAGTGATTTATCCCCATCCAAAGCTAGAACACTGAAATTACATGCGGTCAAATACTGTATATCTGAAAATCAATTGTATTGGAAGGACCCACTAGGTTTCCTGTTGTTCTGTTTAGTCGAATAAAAAACAGAGAGGGTCATGAGCGAATTTCACGAGGGTGTCTTTGGGGGACATCACGCTTGGAGGGCGACATCTTATAAGATCCTAAGGGTAGGTTATTATTGGCCAAAATGTTTCTCAGACGTAAATGCCAAAGTCAGAGCCTATAACCCGTGCCAACTGTTTGCAGGCAAGCATAAACTCCCAGCGCTACCACTGGTTTTGGTCAAAACAGAGGCTCCTTTCCAGCAATGGGGGCTAGATTTTATAGGTGAAATTAACCCCCATTCTAGTGCTCAACACAAATGGATCTTGACGACCACAAATTACTTCACTAAATGGGTGGAGGCTATTCCAACCAGAAGGGCAACAGATTCGGTGGTAATAGACTTCCTGGAAGACAACATTTTGTCTAGATTCGGCTGCCCCCGAAAATAGTCACAGATAACGCCCAGGATTTCAAATCTATGGCTATGATCAACTTTTGCCTGAAATACAATATCACACTCGGTCATTCCACGACTTATTATCCCCAAGGAAATGGATTAGCCAAGTCTTCAAACAAGAGTCTGATAAATGTAATTAAGAAAGTGTTGGACGATAATAAAAAATCTTGGGATGTGCATTTGAAATACACCTTATGGGCAAATCGGATAGGCATGAAGAAATCTATCGGCACCTCGCCTTTCCAAATGGTGTACGGGACTAATGTGGTATTACCAATAAATCTAGCGCTCCCTGTGATAAAATTATGGCAAGATGAGAAAGAAGAACCGAATCATGTTACTAGAAGGATAAATCAGCTAATTGAAGTGCAACAACACAGGGTTGAAATAGATGAAAGGTTGCAGAAATACCAAGATGATATGAAAACGTTATTTGACCATAAGGCAAAAGACGGAGAGTTTCTCCCAGGCGATTTGGTCTTGAGATGGGATGCTAGGAAGGAAGACTCTGCGAAACATGGTAAATTTGATCATATTTGGTATGGACCTCTTAGAGTCGCAGCTCCCGAAGGAAAGAATTTGTTTCTATTAGAAAATCTAGATGGTAAAATCTTCAACGCCCCTGTCAATGGGCGTTATTTAAAACATTATATGCAATAACCGGTTCCAAAAAACTTTCCACTGTATATATCGGTTTGTGTTTTCTTTTTATTTCATAATTTCTTTTTGGTAAGTGCACTTTCACCAATAATTAATCAGGTCAGTGATTTTTGTAGCAATAGAAATACGGAATTTTCAATACATTCAACTATATATATATATATATATATACCTAATACTTTTCGCATTTTTCCCCTTCAGGATTTCAGTTTGCAGTCGAAACGAGCAAAAGGGGTAAAAAGAAGGTCATATATCGGAAAATAAATTTGCCAAAATAGGTGATAGAAAAGGTTTTCTGTTATTATAAAATGGTAAGGTAAAGGTATGAATTCCTGAGAATTTTATGTTTCTAACAAAGATTTTCAAAACGCCGCAATGGTCTCATGAATATAATGTTTTCACTTGAATGGTTATTAAATGAACAACTACTTGCTCTGGATCCTAAGAAATTTCACTTAAAATAAAGATAGGAGGTAGTTAAAATAAGCAGAGAAAGTAAAGCCTCTCTGAAAAGGGTTTTCAGGAGTCAGTTTTAATGTTTGACCCTTGTCTTTCAGTTTACAGACCTCCATCCATCACCCTTCTTTCTGTTTTAAGATATTACCTTCTTGAAAAGCCAAGCATCTTTCCGGGTTTGCATATAGAGGGAGAAGAGATTACATTTTAACCTTGAAAGCTGCAAAGCAGATTTTGGAAAGTAAGCTGGTCTTCACAACTCCTCAGCCTCTTACTAAACAAAGTGATGCATAGGTTGATCCTGACTATTCTAGGTTTTTCAACAGCTTCGAATTATTGAGGCTTGCTCGAAGGAAGAACCCTAGAAATAATTTCTCCCCTTCTTCTCTGCGGGTTAAGGTATGGTGAAAGTTAAGGGAGGGTTGGTACCGAGTAATCAAAGTAAGTTGATAGACCTCCATTGAAAAATATTACGAAGATATCACCCCTCATACAAACTGATTGCCCCCACTTTGTGTTCTAAAAAGTAAATTATAAGACAGATGGTGAAAGGAAAGTTATATTTAATTGTCCATCTAATCCAAAAAGACGATGAAAGGAAATTTAGAAATGATTGCCCTCATCTCAGCATTTAAATGCATAAATATATTTCGAAGTGGTGAAAGGAAATTCAGTAAAAAGGGCCAGATAACTTCACCGGGGTACTGAATAGGCTCACTGGCAGTGAAGCAATGCCTGAGATATCTGTAAGGCCATTATACGTGAATCTCACTCTACTCTGGTAACCAATTTTTCTTGAAACCGGATCTACATCCTAAGTTCAGACAGGGCTCCCCGATTAAAAACATGTAGTGAACTTCATTTGATGCAAACCAAAAGCCACAAGATCTGTTGGATTTCCTAGGACTGTCTTGATTGTCCAAATGCAGACCTAAATCCAGTAAAGAGAAGGAGAAAGTTGTGAAAGGGACTGTAGCTAAGTGTGACACGTATTTGAGTTTTGAAAATCTTTTCACAAGTAAAAGATGAAATCTTTTTTCCCTCTGTATCCTTTTCCTAGGAACAGTTTTCGCTGGAATAAAGACATTGACTCCATTTACCCAATACAGGCACGTGGTCTACTGTTCTTCCTGTCTTACAGGAAGACGGGATCCCTAGTTGGAGCCTATGTTGGAGCCGCCTTTTTTCAACTGGTTTAAATGTAATTTTTAAAGTCAAATGTTGACCTTTAAGTTCTCTTTCACTTCGTGACATTTACCACCTAAAATTTTCAATACTCCCGATACACGAAATAGTGAAGGATGTTATGTTTCATAAATCACCACCTTTTATCGTTAAACGGAAATTTTTACTTTTTGTACCTCAGGATATCACGCTTCGGGAGTTACAAGTCACAAGATTTACAAGCCCCGATGTGCAAGGTCGTGAAAAGTTGTTAAAATCTTACCTCAGGTTAAAGCTGAGAGTAAAATTATTTAAACCCCAATCAAGTGTTGTCGGGATTTTGCGTCTCGACGTTCACTCTCTCAAAAAACATTACCATCATAACTCTGATAGGCGAAGCCGCGAGACTTTTACGTAAGTAACCCGGGATAGTGTCAGGGGTGATTAGTTTTGACCATGGTTAAAGTCTGTCGAGATTTCACGACTCGACATACGCTCCTCTTGAAAACTATACCTTCGAAGCCCCAAGTCGTGAAGTCGCGATATAAATTAAAACATGATTAATTAAACACTTAATCCTGTTTACGTTCTCGCTTAACTAAATCTAATCATCGCGATCTTAGGTTTTAGAGGCTCGGAAGGTTAAAGTGAAAACTCTCGATAAGGTGAACGCCGAAAAGGTTGATTAAAGTTTATGAAATCCTAATTAAAGAAGCTAAACCAGCTTAATTAGTGTTTAATGAAAATAATAATATGCACAGTCTACTAGTTAAATTTAAATTTTCCTTACGCCAACTTGTGTCATGAATCGTCAAAATTTATGGCATTAATTGGAAATGAGGCGAAGCGACAAGTAAGGATATGGTTTTTATTGCTAAATCTGTCTCTAAAAATGATTTGACCATTCTGTTCATAAGGACGTCGAGGTTTTAAATGGTCGAAGATATAGATCTTTTTCTTCAGTGTCACAAAGCTCATTTCTATTTTTCACAGAGAAACTTTCCTCAGCAAACTGATTTCTGTATGTATACATATTTTTATCACAGGAGAGCTAAATCAGAATCCCCCATCATGGCCCCATGAAAAGCGTCCAGGGCAAGTGCTGAGATTTCAGGGCAAGGCTCAGATAACATTTCTGATACTTCACCCCGAAGCGTCGATTCTATCAGAACCTGGTCATACATCTCCGAGGTTCTACAGTCCGAGTTGGTGGATTGTTCAGACGACTCCAGCGACAATGAGAAGGACGACTTGGCCACCAAATACAAGATTGTCATCCAAGCAGAAATACATAAAGTAGCAGCCATGCCACGTCTTATTCCTTACTATGACATGATCTGATGGGCGTTAGGCCATGTAGATATCCTGACCCAAACCATCATCAATGAGTAGAAGGTCACTATTGGGACCTTTAGACCAGAACAATTACAGGCGATGTACAAGTTTCCACCCACGTCGAACTTCACATACAATGTCGAGTTTCTGGAGGATTTTAAACAAAAGGAATGCGAGCAATACGACAAAATCTTATCTGATTTGATCAAGGATTGGGTCTCACACCATGCGAAGTTCAAGGCCGATAGAAACGAAATTTATTCCATATCTTTTTTGGAACCACAGTTCAAATACATAACAATGATGACCTGTAGATTGTATGGGAGGGAAGACACCACAGATTGTTTCCTCCCATGGGTGCCTCTGATACATACAGTCACAGAAGGCTATTCCTTCGACTAGGCTAAACTATTGTCAGATAGTTTGACCAGTCGGATTACAGAATATCGAACGTAGAGGGCGAGCAGGAAAGCCGCTTCATTCTTTATGTCCGCATACATCATGGACGTCATGTGTTTCATGACA
>SNQJ01S0020938.1:74473-84678 GCA_010110895.2 Picea sitchensis
TCAGCAAGTTTAGATAGAATGATTTCTTTACTACAACACCAAGTGCTTTTGGAATTGAGCATATATAGTGCGCAACTATCTTTGAAACAAAAGACTTCCCTGGGTTGATAATTTATGTTTCACTTGGTTGTTTGAAATTAATTAAGCAATTATAGTGACCAACACCTTTATTAATTTATTCATTAATTTATTCATCGACCAAGTACTATGGTTAAGAGATAACACTAATATGAAATAAAAATTTGCTAGGCCAATCCTCGACAAATGTTTTCTCATATTGGTGTTAAAAATTTCCCAAGCCATAAAAAATTGTTAGGTCGTGGTTTACTAATGTTTTCCTTATCGATAGAGTGGAATGCCACAACATTAATACATACGAAATCCATTTTAGCTCATTTATGAACAAGAGCTTGTTATGCCTATTAAGCTAGATCTTTCCTTGCAAAGAATTTCCTTCCAAATTGTGGAACTAGATACAAGCCGTGAAATAATGCTCTTTTGGCCATAGAAGAGCATCGAAAGGATGCCTTAGAAAACCTTCAATGAAGACAAGGTATTGCTATTAAACATTTTGATAAGACAACAAATCCTAAACCCTTATGTGTTGGGAAATGTGTATTTTTTTATGGGATTATATCCATTTCTAATAAAGAGAAGCGCATTAAATTCCAAATGTTGTGGATTAGAGACCATATACAATTTCTCGTGCTCTTGGAAACACTACCTTTTGGTGGAAGGATGATTACGTCCAGATATTTTCATACATAGTGAATAGATCAAATTTCAAGCCATATTATCATGGTAGTTCATTCCCACTTAATAGTTGATATAAATTTTAAAAGAATGTTAAAGAAGGAAGTGATAAAAAAAAAGATATGGAGTTTTGAGCTATTTTTTTTTATTTTTTTTACTTGATTTTTGTTTTTCGTTTGACATCAATGCTTTCTTGTTTTAGCTATTTTTTTCATTTCACTATGTGACTTAATTTTCTACTATGATGTAGCTATTTCATCATTTTTTGGTCTAATTTTCTTACTCTTACTAATCTCCTAATGTCATTCACATACTTATAGTTTTATTCTTTCTCTTTGAGTCACCAAAATACTATCTTTTCACAACCTTTCCCTTAACTTTTTAATCTTTTTCTACTTTTTTGTAACTCTGTTTTTTATTCCATTTCAATATTTATATATGGGATTATGATCAACATTTTCTATGTCGTTTATTTTAGTATTTTAAGTGAATTTGTGATTAAATATTAGAAAAATAGCATGCTTTCATTTATCTTTGGAAGTTGGGTTAGTTTGGTGATGATTACAGGTACATTTAGAGCTTGCAATAAGGAATTTTTTTATCATTTAGCTCCAAATTCGAATTTCCTCTTCAAGCCTTGAAGATTTGATGAGGATTTGGGAGGATCACTCAAATATCTTGGGTGGAGAAGAATCATGGAGGATTTGTTATCAAATATTTTAGAGATATTTGTGGGAAATGGTTTAGAGATGTTACCTGCTAATTATTAGCAAATGCCTTTAACCACATGAGAGATATGTGGATCTAAATTTATTGTTGGTTATCTTAGTTTTCGTATAAACACGAGTGCCTTATCCATTCAAAGGGGAGGAATCTTGGAGCATATGTCTAGAGTATGATGGAATAAACTACATCTCATGAGATATTTGTTGGAGATACTTCATACACACCTAGGATTTCTTTTTCCTAAGGTTTTCCCTATGTTTATTAGTCATTATTCAGTCTCCTATAGTTTATGGAGAATATTCATTTTCCTACATTCTAGGGGAATATTCTCTTCAGTTCACACTTCAGTTTGATCAATGGAGTGGAGTCTAGATGCCACATTGGGACCATCACTAGCTAATGCCCATTTTCCTTAGGATTATCACCAAAATAGTGCATTTCTCATGATTACCTGATCTCCTCTTCACTTCACTTTGTTTCAATCAGTTAACTGAAGACTAAGAGACTAGTTAACTCAGACTAGGTGGAAGTTAACTCCTGTAACTTCCTGGGAGACTAGACTAGGTTGCAGTTTACTCCTGTAACTGTTGGTGTGTGTTCAGATAACTCTAGAGCACCACTATGGCACATTGGATTGTCCTCTAGTGCACATTAGTTGAGTTATATAGGTGATATCATGTGTAAATTATTATTCATTCATTTGGTTAACAAGAATTCTTCCATTCTTTCTCTCTCGTTTCTCTTTTCTCATATTTTCTCTGCAAACTGTGTATGTCATTTTCTAGCTAGACAATTCTGTATAAGTTCAACACATTTACATGGTATCAGAGTTGATGGATTGCTAGGAAAAAGACACACCAGGTTCTTTTTGCAGGTACCGAAGATTGAAGATAGCGGAAAAATGGAATTTCCAAAAGAATTCATTCTTACACTGTACAATTTCTTTGCATGGAAGGAGAAGATGATAACTCATATTCGAAGCAAAGGATTGTACAGGTTAACTATGAACACATATATTGAAACCACCTCAGCCATATAAAAATCCAAGTATATGAATCAAATGGATGAAGCGTTTGGAACTATTTGCAGTCTCATTTCTCATGAGCTCCTTTTTCACATATCCTCTTGTAAAACCCCCAATGAAGCCTGGACCATCGTGGAAGGGATTTTTGGAAAATAGGACGAGATGAGGGGACACATGCTCGAGGTGGAATTTCTCACTTTGGATCCAAAAACCTTTGACAATATCCAATATTTATTTACCAAATATAAGGATTTGTTCTCGCAACTCAAGGCTTGCAGGGTTGATAAATATAAGTAGGAGAAACAAATGATTCTTACCATTATCTCCAAACTTGGTCTGGAATAATCATTGTTTGTATCCACATTTCATTCAGTTAGGCTCACCTATGGAGCCATTTGGACAATGCCCTCTCTTGAGGCCTTTGATTTTTCCCATATTGATGAGCTTGTTATACTCTTGTGTCAGAGACTCAAAAAAGGCGCATACACATATTGTGCAAGATGGTAGTGGTCATAAAAATCAGAAATATAAAGACAAATAAAAAAGGAAAGCACGTGAAAATCCAAAGAAGGAAGGGTACTCAAAACCCTCCAACGATGCCTCGAGATCCAAAAGTGGAAAGGGGGGAAAAGGGAAGAAATGCACTTACTGCCATAAAGGATTCCATACATAATCTGCATGTATGCAAAAACATATAGATCAAATGGCCCAAATAATTCAAAAAAACAACCTTGGAGATTGCATCCTTGAGGGTGCCAAGAAGAAGAAGTCAGAATATCAGAATCCAAGGAAAGGAAATTCTAGCCATGCTTTGATTTCCATCAACTCCTCTCCCGATGCTTGGATCGTAGATTCAGGTGCATCACACAACATGGAAGAAAAAAAATAAGTCCACTCTTCCTTGGATGCATGCAAAGGTCCTTCAACTCTGATGGGGGACAATTCTCCAGTCGAGGTCACAAGAAAAGGAAGAATTGAACTCACAAATGGAATCTTTGAGAATGTTCTACACGTTCCCAAACTTTGTGTCAATATTCTCTCTGTGTATCAGATGAAAAACTACAACACCGGAAAGAGTGTTGTATTCATACTTGATGTTGTGGATATATATGACATGAAAACCAATTCCAAGGTTTCTACTGGTGAGGTAAATGATCAATCCAAACTCTACACATTTTCTGAATTTATTGAACCAGATTCTGCATCACTGCGTACCCATGATGATGAAAGAAGTAGGATATGGCATGAAAGGTACAGGCATTTAATTTCATATATATGCAACAAATTATCAAGAAGGGAATGTTTTATGGTCTACCTGACATCGACTTATCCAAAGGAATTTGTGAGGGATGTGTTCCTATAAAAAACCCTCAAGATAAATTCGACAAGGGAAAGACTCAAAAGGATTCCTTTCCTTTGGATCTGATCCATTGTGAACTCATGGGCCCTTTTCTGCATCCATCAATTATTAAAGCAAGGTATGTGTTCATTTATGTTGATGATTTCTCATGATTCACGTAGATTTTCTTTCTCAGGAAAAAATCAAAGGTCTTTCCACACCTCAAAGATTTTAAATCCCTTGTTGAGACAAAGTCAGGAAAGAAGATCAAATTCCTTAGAACATATAATGGGGGAGAGTATGTCAACCATGAGATAAAAAAAAAATTGTCATGAGGCCAAGATTCAATTGTAGCACATGGTTCATTATACTCCGTAGCAAAACGGAGTTGCTGAGTGGAAAAATAGATCTCTAAAAGAGATAGAATATTGCATGTTACATTCAAAGTCACTTCCATAGAGATTATGGGATGACGCACTTAATTATAAAACCTACATCCAAAACATATCTCCACATAGATATGTCAAGGATAACAAACCCTACGAGGCTTGGAGTGGCCTCAAACCGGAAGTGACCCACTTTTGTATATCCAGTTCTCGTGCATGGGCCATGATTCCCTATGAGAAGAGGAAGGCACTTGATCCATAGAGCATAGAGCATATCTTTGTTGGATACCCCGACAGTGTGAAGGGATACAAACTCATTGGTATTTCCTCAGACCGTCTCATCATTGAGAAGAGTGTCTAATTCAAGGAAATTATCTTTCATGTACCTCAACAGCCGCATGTAGACACTTTTGTTCTTCCATCTATCAAAGATGATGAGCATGGACATGTCGAATCTTCTTCATATGAGAGTTTTGATTCAAAGAATTCAGATGATTCAGATACTGAGTCAGTACAGTCAGATGCAGAGTCAATGCATGCATATGTAGGTGTAGAGACAAAGAAAAGGATCAAGTGGGCCAATACTACTCTTCATGATGCAGGAGATCTTGTTGGGGATCCAACTAATACTAGGAGGACTCGACATTATTTTGAGGAGCCTCTTGTTACACTCACTACTACTAAATCGATGCCACCCAGGCATATGTGCTTGGTTCAGTCTTCAAATCCACATTCCTATGGTGAGGCTGCTGGAAATCCCTTTTATGAATCCTCCATGTAGGAGGAGTACAAATCCCTCCTCAAGAATCAGACTTGGGATCTGGTTCCCCTTCCTTCAGGAAGGAAACTTGTCAGGTGAAGATGGGTCTACAAGACCAAGAGAACATCGGATGGAAAGGTTAGAAAATACAAATCCATGCTAATTTCCAAAGGCTTTCATCAGATGCACGACATTGACTATGATGAGATCTTTTCTCCAGTAGCGAAGATGGATTCCATACATTTGGCACTTACCATTGCAGCATCCAAGGGATGGGAATTCCATCAAATGGACATGAAGAATGCATTTCTTCATGATGATCTCTCTTAGGAGATCTATATGGAGGTCTAGGGATTTGTGCAAGATTCATATTTAGTCTGTCGACTGAAGAAATCTCTTTATGGCCTCAAGCAGGCCCCCAATAAATGGTATTCCAAGACAGACTCCTACCTTCTATCACAGAACTTTGTACATTGTAATTCAAACTCAAATTTTTACATTCTTGGGACGACTGATTCACTTCTACTCCTAGTTCTATATGTTGATGATATTTTTATCACCTATTTCTCGAATTCAATGATTGTTGCAGTCAAGAGGATTATGCATGATAGGTTCTTGATGATGGACATGGGTTCACTACATTTCTTCCTTGGATTTGAGATCAGTTAGGATGAATCAGGCATTAAAATGTATGGGGCCAAGTATGCATGAGATCTCCTCAAGAGATTTCAAATGACATACTGCAAGTCTAGCCCGACTCCTTTCCTATTAGGAGTCAGACTTGAGGATTACAGGGACACTCCACTGGTGGAAAACACACTGTACAAACAACTAGTGGGGAGTTTGTTGTATCCGACCCACTCTAAACCAGACCTCTCCTATGAAGTTGGAGTAGTCTCTAGGTTCATGCAAGAGCCACATGAGCTAGATTGGAAGGTTGCAAAGCGTATCCTTCGATATGTACAAGGAACCATTACCTTCATGATTCACTATGCATTAGACTCTACATTGGACCTCATTGGGTTCACTAATTCTGACTGGGATGGTGATAGCATTGATTGCAAGTCCACATCTAGTTACTCACTTAGTCTTAGTTATGGGCCTATCTATTGGTTGATCAAGAAATAGGTTGTTATTTCTCTATCTTCAGTCGAGGCAGAGTACAGGGGGGTAGTTAACATAGCCATTTAGGTTATGTGGCTACAACATTTTATCGTTGAGTTGGGAATTTATTTTCATTGGTTGATCATCATCTGGTGTGACAACCAGGGCACTTTGAAGTTCTGTAGAGATCTAGTTCAAAGGTAGCGGACGAAGCACATTTATATCCACATGCACTACATCCGGGACTTAGTACACGAGGGGATAATTGACCTGCAATTCTGTCCTTCAGTAGAACATATTGCAAACATCTTCACCAAGACCTTCACTGAGAAAAAGTTCCATTCACTGCGCATTTTTCTTGGAGTGAAGGACACAGTTGCCTAGCAACTGCGAATTCTTCTTTTAACATACATTGTACTTTGAGGGGGGGTTTCCCATGAGGTTTTCCCTCTTTCCTCGTTTGTTTCAATGTATCTTTTGTATTTGGGTACCTAACATGACCTTGTTGTCGAGACCCATTCTTTATTTTCACCATAGTGATGTTCAGGGGGGGTGTTGTAGATACTTCACACACACATAGGATTTATTTTTCCTAAGGTTTTCCTTATGTTTATTAGTCATTATTCAGTCTCCTATAGTTTAGGGAGAATATTTTTTTCCTACATTCTAGGATAATATTCTGTTTAGTTCACACTTCAATTTGATCAGTTGAGTGGAGTGTATATGCCACATTGGGATCATCACCATGCAACATTGGGATCATCACCATCTAATGTGCATTGTCCTTGGGATTATCACCAGACTAGCGCATTACTCATGATTCCCTGAACTCCTTATCAATTCACTATGTTTCAATCAGTTAACTGAAGACTGAGAGACTAGTTAACTCAGACTAGGTGGCAAATAACTCTTG
This sequence comes from Picea sitchensis, assembly GCA_010110895.2. Taxonomy (NCBI): domain Eukaryota; kingdom Viridiplantae; phylum Streptophyta; class Pinopsida; order Pinales; family Pinaceae; genus Picea; species Picea sitchensis. The sequence continues at coordinate 81,479 of SNQJ01S0020938.1, forward strand.
TAACTTCTTGAGAGACTAGTCTAGGTGGAAGTTTAATCCTATAACTACTAGTGTGTGTCCAGATCACTCTAGACCACCATTATGGCACATTGGTTTCTCCTCCAGTTCACATTAGTTGAGTTATACATTATATCATGTGTAAATATCATTCCTTCATTTGGTTAATAAGAATTTTTCCATTCTTTCTCTCCTGCTTCTCTTTTCTCATATTTTCTCTACAATCTGCGTATGTCATTTTCTGTGCAGGTTCAACACATTTACAATATTGTGTCCATATAGATTGTAGTTATATTATTCTTGTTTTGTTATACATTGTAGTTTTATAATTCATGTAGTTTGCAATTATATTACTTTATTTATGTTGTAGATTAGTTGTAGCACTCTATTCCACAAAAGCAAGGGCCCATGACAAGATAACATAATGTTTCTTAATGTAGGATGTCTTTTAATTCGATTTGTTTAGTTTTACAATTATGATTTATTTTATTGCAAAGTGTGGTGTGTTTCCTAAGTCTATAACAATGGAATGATGATCTATGGAAATTTGGAAAGTATGAAATGAGACCTATAATGGATATTATATTGAGGATGTGCCATTTTCGGTTATGGTTTCAGGGTATATTGCTCCTACAAATAGTTCACATGTTATTACATTCTCATGTTTTTAGTATTTAATACATTGTCTCTTATCTCTTACCTTACAATGGTTGATTAGCCTCATCGTTGGTGGTGTTACAGAGAATGTACTTAAGGCTTAGAAAGTACAATGTCTAGGCATCCGAAAGTGAGTAAAGGATAAAGAAAGGGAAAGCATCAACCTTTGAGAAATGAAGCTAAGGCTGATCTCCAGGTTGTCGTTGTCTAGCCTCCATATCTTCCTAGATGTTTTTATCTCACTCAATCGCAGCCCACGAACACTCAAGTTCTACCTGGGTATTGGATTTTTTAAGAATAGTATCAAAAAGGTTCAAAGCGATATGTGTTTGGTTCGATAAACTGGGCTCAATGTTAGGTTGTCTTACAACGGGAACAGTCATAGAGGAACAGTAAAATTAAAAGAAAGTTTCAAAGTTTTAAATATTGTCTCAATTTGATCGTATAAAAGAGAACTATTTGATTTATTGTTAAAGATAAATTACAAACCAAAGGCCTTTTCCCGTAATTGTGTTATCTAGTAAATAAGTTGTGTGTGTGAAAATGCAAGAAAAACATAAAGCTATTTATAATACGAGGCTCCTATCAAGGGAGAATCCTTCCCTGTAAATAAAAGAAGAAAAAGGTGAGAAGAAATCTGACGAATGTATAAAATATGAAAATCTAATGAGTCCACAGGTCTTGTACCTGCTGATAGCCAATACAAAGGAAAAACTATAAACTATATAGACAATTAAAATTAATCACCACAGTAGAGGTTTTACTAAATTGCAGTGTAACATTCATCAAACATATATGTGTGAAATTAAGTTGAACAATAAAATAGAGAGGAAACAAACTCATAACACAGTCTTGACGGAATCAGGAGTCTTCGGATTGCTTTGTATTAATATTCAAAAATGAGAGTCTCTATTACAATCGACCAAAATAGGTCTAGCCCTTCTTCTTTATTCAAAATGTATATTTATACAAATTTCTATAGTTTGGAATCTCAATCATTCAAGAGGTTTTCGGTTACAACAAAGGAGATTAAACGTTTCAGTTCTTTGTCTCTGACCTTATCTGGTACCAGAAACTTGCCTCTTCGTATGCTCTGTGAAAATGACGCACTTCTTTACCAGCTGGGATATCAACTTAGAAGGTTTTTCTTGATTATTGGCCTCGAAAGTGTAACAATCTTTCACCAATTGTGGCAATTTTCCTTCCACCTGTTGGTCTTTGGCACTGATAGAACATAATTGTACACTCGGTTTGATTATCCATTTATCTATTTGGACTATGTCCGTCTAGGTTATTTGTGATATTTCAGCCAATTCTCTTTCTTCATTTTCCTTGATCTTGAGCAGATGCTTGGTTGTATTGATCTGGCCCAGTGTTTCAGTGTTGCCTTCATCATCGGAACCCAACCAACTTCCATCTAGAAAACTGAAGGTTTCTTCACAAGATTTTCTTATTTCTCTAGCTTGTTGTCTGCCTTCGGATATGTCACGCTCCCATTCTTTTAGCGAGATGTTACCTTGGGTCTGCTCCGAGATAGAAAACCTGGAACTACTGCTTGTTTCCCTTCTCGTCGTGGTTATAATAGCCTCCTGGAAAGAAACTCGGGCCGCCCCAGCGTCTTTTTCTCTGAGAGTGAGGTTTTCCAATACTCGATCAATGAGTTGGCAGTTGTTTTGAATCGTTTCTACCTTAGCAAGTAGGCCTTGTTGAGTTGCCGACACTCTTTTTCTGATCTCTATAGCTTGGGATAGAAATATCCTGATATCAATTACTTGGCTTTCGGCGAAGTCTAATTTGGCTTGCAGCTGCTCTATCAATTCTCCTTGTTGGCCTACCTATATCTGATTTGTCTAAACCATCAGCTGTGTCTGTTCGAGATCGATTTTGAGCCGCTCGATTTCCTTTTGATCAACTACTCTAGCTTGTTCTAAACCTGTATTCGCCTGATCTTTGGCAACGGCCTCTATTGTAGCTATTTTAGCCTCTAATGTTTTAATCAAACAATTTTTTCTCTTTAGCTGATCCTTTAGGGTCCCGACAGAATATTGGTTGGCTGTAGCAAAATCCCCCAATGTCCCTGCTATCTAAGTTGCAAATTCTTGCTTCTTCACATCTTTTCCATCGGCTAAGATTTTAAATTTCTTGGCTACCTTACCTGCCTCTTGATAAAATTCCTATTTCATGACAGCCTTTCTCTTCTTATCAAAGAAGAATTCATTCGAAGGTATCTCTTTCATTGTTATGGGCATTAATTCTTCGTCGAAAACCCACCCTGCATCTGGGACCCCTTTTGTGGACTGTAGGGGGGTAATAGAAACGATGGGATTGTCGACCTGCTTAGATGATTTCTCTGGAGTAACAACTGAGGTTGGCTCGCTTGGAGGGTAGGACGTCTCAGCTTCCTGTTTAAGGCCCCCAGTTTTCTCTTTCTTGTCCTGGTGTTCTTCTTGGCCAGGTGTTGAATCTTTGGAGCCTTTGGCTCCCATTTTCTGCACCTCTATGGTTGTTGTATTCCCAATCCATAATATTGGAGGAAGGTAGCTCTG
>SNQJ01S0020939.1:4650-19199 GCA_010110895.2 Picea sitchensis
CCCTCAGAAAAAAGCGTAATTCTATTCATCCGAAGAGAACCAAATTACATTATGTAGGTGCCAAAGGCACGACCCAGTCCTGGTAGAAAGATCCCAAAGGGACCAGAAAGAAATTGGCTGGAGAGCCCAGAGTAAAAAAAATAGATACAAGTGCTGAGAGAAACCCCTAAAAGTCCAGGAAGCCTAGTACAAAAGAGCCCGTCACAGAATAAACCCCCATATAGTGCAATACAAATAGAACCTGGAGGCCGGAAGGACCAGGTCAGAGAGGTATGAGAACCTACACATCAACAGAGCCAGAAAGCAACAAAGACGATGAAGTGCCCTACCAGCGATAGTAAGACCAAGAATTGCATGCCCACTCCAAGGACCTGAAGGTGTTATAGCCTCACCGCACGCCCAAGGAAAAGACCTCAAAGTTCTGGCATAACCTCGACCAGGTAGGAGAAGTCTTCGACTGCCACCAAAAGGAGCCAGATCTGAGCATACATCAAACCTTGAATAATCAGAGAACCTAGAGGGAGGAACCACAATATAGGAGAGAAATAAAATAGAGACCTCTCCGAGAGAAACACAGATATGAGAAGGGGAACCCCATGCATCACCCCCGCAGATGCTCCCATAAGTAAGAAAGCAGTTGAAACCACCGAGTCCGCTCACAACAAATATGGCCACAAAGAGGCTATGCAGTCAAAGACTGGGAGCTCTGAAAACTCGAGCCCACAGAGCAGGATCTCTGCTGCCAGCCAGACCAAAAACAAATCGAGGAGCGTAGATGATACTTGCAGATCGCGTGAAGAGAAAGATCCCCAGTCGACTGCAAAGGGAGCCACCGCACGAGGAACCTAAGGGAGTCGAGCCAGGATGCATCTGCGTCTGTCGGTAGAGTGGAGCCACGCCGAGGAAAAGAAACACCAAAACGAGTGTCTGCAACTAGGGTTTCCCCCAACCGCATAGTCCTCACCAAAGTTGGGAGAATATATAAAAAAGAGTGAAGTATATCTTTTCGAAATCTAATAATTTATCATAAAAATATGAGTTCCAGCACCAATTGATTTTGAAACTAAATATGAGAAACAAATAAAGTGCATTGGGAACTAAGGATGAGAAGATTCCTCAATCTTACCTTTTTCCATTTCTTCTTCTTGACCTCGGTCCGCCCCACTAAAGAAGATTCCACATGGACTATCTATAATTTAGAAATCAAAATTCCATCGTTCATAGGGAGTATCGATTCCTTATTGAAATCAGAGCTTTCAGATTCTTGAAATCTCTTCATTCCTCTCAATGGAGCTTCCTTGACAGCTTCCATCCCCAAGGGGGGAAACCTTGTATTCTTATCTTCCTTACTAGACTTCGAGGGGAGAGTTATTTTCATTATCTAAGATTTGAGTCCATCTAAAATTTTCTCATTCGAGAATCATTTTGTCTGTTAGACCCTTGTTGATGTCCATCTCAGTGCATATTTAGGCATATGTGCACAAACCCAACTTAATCCTCTCAATATATGTTTTTATGTAGTTGTCCAAAGTATTCTCGATATCCCCAATGTCCGATAAATGCAAAAAATGTAATGATAGATTTACTAGACAAACCCAAATTGACATTGCAATTATTGACATAGTATTTATGGTCAATTTTTGGGAACCATGAAGTAATAAAAGTCTTTCTCTTCCCCAAAACTAAGAGCCCTCCTCAAATACTCTTTGATAATCAACAAAATTTGAAAATGAGACAATAAAAAAGCCTTTAAAGCACAGAAATAACTCATACTGTTGTATCCACGTTAAATAGACACATGTAATGTAAGAGGTCAAAATACATTAAATCTACATGCAACCATACTTTATTTAACATTTTATAATATTATATATTCAATAATAAATTAATTATATTTAAAAATAAATATGAATAAATCTCATATTTTTAATTTTTTATTATTTTAAATAATATTTATTATAAAAAATGGCCAGACATAAAATCCTCTTAAAATTCACATTCTCTTAATGGCAAAGGTCCTTTTTTTCTAAATGAACATGTACTATATTTTCAATGACAAGAACCTTGCCTATCTAAATATAGGAATGCCAATAATCGTGGAAAATAATGAACTAAGACTATGATGGAAATAAATTTCCATCATAGTAATGTACCGCAATATTATTTTAAATTATATATATAAAAGAATGAAAACGACCTGTCACAAAATTCTTTGTACATGGATTTAAATTCGTAAGGACAAGAACCTTACCCATGTAAATATAGGAATGCATACAAATGTGGAAAATGATTAACTACTTTCTAAGACCTTTATGGAAAAGGAATTTCCATGATAGAAATCTTTCCCAATCTCTTGAAAGGTGGTTGGCTCTTTAGGGTTTATTCCATAGTATTTGTTCTTGTCCTCATTGGCAAATTTATAGACTAGCTTTCTCTCATGGGGTTATAATTTGGGTGTTACATGAGCACATGGAGAGGGCCATGTGAGGGTCTAATCATAACTTGGTATGAAAAGAAACCATAAGATATTTTGACTTGATAGGGGAGAGCAATATAAATTGATATGGAAAAGGGAACAATGTGGTTTTGATCCTCGGGGGAGAGTATGTGAGAGAGGGGACATTGTGGTTTTGATGAAAGGGCAAATGCATCCAAATAAAACTAATCCTTTCCTTTAGTTATATTTTGAATTTAGTCTTAAAAATTAATTTTATATATTTTATCTATTTTTATTTTGGATAATAAAAAAATTAACTTTATATTTTAGGTTTAAGCTTTTAGATATTTTAGTGTTTATTTTTAATAAAGTTATGAAACATTATCTTTAAATTTTTAGTATTCTATTTTGGATATATCCCTTGAAAATGTTTTAATGGTAAATCTAAAATTTTAATTATTATAGTGAAACAAAGTATTTATTAATATTTGAATAACTAAATATATATTTTTATACACATTGTGTTAACATAAAATGTTTATATGTATATATTTGAACATAACAGAAATTAAAAATAACACATGATAAGAAAGACAAAATCTTTGTTATGCTTTTGACAATGGGTAAAACATTACTTTGAAATAATGATCAATGTTATACGTTTGGTTTAAGTGTTTTATAACATAAAATGTTTAGAGTTGTAAAATTTGTTAACTAACAAGTTTGTAGTGATTCATTCACTTCTTGTTAGTGATTCATTTAATGATTAGATAAACACATTTACTTTACTCATAAGTGAATGTTTAACTCAAACACATTTGCAATATAAACCTCAACCAACAAGTTTGAGTGATTCATTCACTTATCATTAGGGTTTTTTCTATCGTAACAATGAGTGAATGGTTAACTCAAACACAGTTGCAATACCAATGTTCACTCTGTAAACTTTGTCAGCCAACAAGTTTGAGCGAACCATTCACTCAATGGTTGCAACAGGACCAATGTTTTCTATTCACTCAGTTCTCAGACTTATGCATGCACAGAGAGATGTTCACGATTCATTGCATAAGATTTTACAAATCAACTTTGCTCACCAGGCTATTGCAATCCATCACCAGGTAAGATTTTCTACCCTAATAATTAGAGAATGGTTAACTCAAACATATTGGCCACATTTTACTGTGTAAAATTTATTTGCGAACAAATTTAAATGAGTTATTCACTCTTCATGAGAATAAAAATTTCTACCCTAATCATTAGTAAATGGTTAACAATACCAGTGTTTACTCTGTAAACTTTGCGAGCCAACAAGTTTGAGCGAACCATTCACTCATCATCAAGGTAAAATTTTCTATCTTTAATATGAGTGAATGGTTGGCTCAAACACAATCAATGTTTACTGTGTAAAATTTGTTAGCCAACAAATTTAAATGATTTATTCACTAGACTTCTGTGATTAATGTTATGGTGAGCGAGATCTTCACGATTCATTGCATAAGATTTTACAAATCAACATTGTGGACAAGGCTATTGTAATCCATCACCAGGTAAAATTTTCTACCCTAACAGTTAGAGAATGATTAACTCAAACATATTGACCACATTTTACTGTGTAAAATTTATTTGCCAACAAATTTAAATGAGTTATTCACTCTCCATCTTGAATAAAGTTTTCTACCCTAATCATAAGTAAATAGTTAACTGAAACACATTTGTAAAACGAATCAATATGTTAACTGAGCAAAATTTATTAACCAACAAATTTGAGTGATTTGATGGTAAAATTTTCTTATCTTTCATGGCTAACTCACTACATTTACAATACTAACCAGTGAATAGTATTCTGTGTGTCAAATTTATTAGCTATCATAATTTGAGTGAGATCTATTCACTACTTTGCAAGAAAAAATCTCTACCCTACCTCAAAACACATTACAGAAAAAAACAATAGAATATGTAAAAATCCAAACTAAAATTCACCCAGAGGGAAAAAAAAATAAAAATTGTAAAAATCCAAACTAAAATTCACCCAAAAATGTCTCCCGTAAAACATCTCACAATCCAAAACTACAACCACGACCAAATTAAGCAAGCTTTGACAATAAAAAAAACCTCTGAAAATGAGAAAGCGTAACATGGAAGCTGTATTTGACCAGAGTTAGGTCACGACCATGGTGAAGTTTAGAACGGATATATATACATCATCCCTGTTAAAGTTTTGATTCATTCCTGTACTCAATGGAGGCTTAAAACGCCCAGGCGAGCAGGAACTATTTTCTAGCAGGGACGGAGCTCCACAGCAGGTAGTTTCAAGCTTTTGTTCTTGCAATTGCAGCCTTTGTTCTTGCAATTTCATAGAATGCTTTTCTCTCATTGATGCCAAGTACATTCGTGAAGAATTCTCGTGTTTTTGGTGTTATTTTAATATCGCATGATTCTGTTACAGTATGGTCTGCTATGGTCTGCTATGCTCAATTTATTGTATTACCCATGTACTGAAGTTGTTTTTTTATAAATTCGTTTTTTTTTTATTCCGAGATGTATCCTGCCTTATGTTTGGAGCGGGTTTTGATATCTGTTATTTTGTCTTTTTAGCGGATTCGAAGCATTAGGGTTTTGGGGGTTTATGTATATCAGAGGTTTTTGAAGGCTTAGTTTTTTTTGGTTATGGTGTATCCAAGGTTTTGGAACCTTGTGGTTTTTATGGTTATGCGTAATTTCAGGGCTTTATGCTTTATCTCTATCGGTGTTTTTGAAGTCTCGGGGTTTTATGGTTATGTGTATCAGAGATTTTGCAGGTTAAGGGGTTTTATGCTTATTTTGAATTTTAGGCTTCTGTTATAGGGAACCCATGTCAAGGAAACAACACCGAAAGCGAGGCAGAGGCTTCCCCCTTGTGGAGCATTGTTGTATTTTCTGTGGAGGCACGCTGTGGTGCATTGAACAGAGCTCGTTGAAGGATAAGTGCTGTTATTTATATTAGCGCTTGGAGCCTCTTATTGTTGGAAGAGGCATCTGGGTGTTGTTATTGTAATTTTTATTAAAGATTTTTTTGGATGGATGTAGATTACGGAAAAGGATAATTATTCGGGCTTCGAAGATTGGGGAGTGGGTTCTGATTCTTCGTTTTGAGGCAGAGATTTTTGTTCATTCGGTGCTTGAAAAGAGGGATGTAGCTGAAAGCGTCTTCTACTGATGTTGAATAGGTATGTTGGTGAAAGGGGACATTGTTGGGCGAATGACCTTTGATGGTTGAGGGTGAATTTTCAGAAAGCTGGGCGAGCAACTGCCATCTGCAGTGTGGCCAGGATGGATGTGAGGAGCTTGATACCTGGTATTATTAGATCAATTCTACTTGTTTGCAGTCTGAGCAGCTATTGTTTTGGTAGATTATAATTTTTGTCTATTTGAAAGATTTTGTCATCCGGCCCCAATCGGCTTCAAACACATTTTTCAGAGCGACGCCCAATATATGCAAAAGGTCTTGTAATAGGGAGACTATTGGTTGTTTCTTACGTTTCATTGTAGGCTATATTTGCATATATTCCGTTTGCAATGGACTAAGTAGTTAAGCTACTGAATTTCAATTAGTTTGAAAATACTACCATTCGTACATTGGGGAAGTTAGCAGGAGCAGAAAGTGCCGAAGAAAGGTTATCTTGACAGGAATATATCCCAGTGGGTTTGATTGTCTGTTTTATTTCAATGTAGTGTTTTGACCTCTCCATGAAACACTAATAAAAGAACAAATCAGTTGATGGTGTTGGGCGCCAGGGCCTTTTTAACATGTGAAAATGTGAATGGTTTCTTCTAGTGGGCTGTGAACAGTAGCTGCCTATTTTTGCAGAGAAAAAGAAGCTCCAGTAGAGTCGTTGTTTTGGTTTTGGGCAGTGAACAGTAGCTGCCTATTTTTGCAGAGAAAAAGAAGCTCCAGTAGAGTCGTTGTTTTGGTTTTGATATCTTTTCAAAGTTTGTTTATTCCCTTATCTCCTGGAAGTCCAACACCATCTTGAGTTTGCGACTGAAAGACCACAATTTCTTTAAAAGTATTTGAATAACTTTGAAGATCCGGATGGGGCACAATTCTCAGCCACCTGGATTTTGCTTTCACCCAACGGATGAAGAATTGTTCACCCATTATCTAAAAAGAAAAGTATGGGGGTGGCCTCAACCTTGCAGTGTCATTTCAGAGGCTGATCCTTACGAGTACGAGCCATGGGATTTGCCTGGTACTTTCATGCACATTTTCCTTTCAGCATACTGAACAATGATAATTCCCTTATAGTTGAATGGTATGGGCTAGGCTTGTAAACTTATCTCACGTTTAACACTAGAAAGGAATGTTTGCATGGTTAGCAAGTGTATATCATGATGCTTGTTACGCAAAAATGTTTACGGTCTTGATTTTGTTATTCATCTCTGACATTAATTCAAGTTTATGGCTAAATATTGAATCTTTTTTTGGGTGCAGGCACGGCATGCCTAAAAAGAAGAAACTTAAAAGGGTATTTTTTCAGCCCCAGAAACGGGGAATATCCCATTGGATCAATGAAAGTTCGAGCTACCAAGGTGGGTTACTGGAAGGTCACTACTGGAAAAGACCGAACTATTTCTGCATGCTCTGAAGTACTAGGGATTAAGAAGACTCTAGTTTTCTACATAGGGCGTGCTCCCCATGGAGAAAGAACCAATTGGCGGATGCATGAGTACATTCTTGATGATTGCAACAATAGCAATTCAAATACAGTGAAGGTGAGGGAAATTCCATAATTTGCAGGACTCAGCTATATTTTATTGGTTCTTTTTCAGTTAATATTTTATGGATGGTGGGCATGTATCTCTAATTAAAGCTTATAATGTGTATTGGCTTTCCTTGTTTACCTGCAAAAATGATTTACCTTTTTTTAATGGGAAAGAGTTTTACCCCTATTTTGTTTATCTACTAGATATTCATAGATTTCAGATTTCATTTGCAACAATCATTAGATGTGTTCTCTTCGTTGAATTGTTGTTTTTTAACTGTTCTTTATGGTTTGAAATTGCGTAGCCTATTTTCACTAAGCAAGTTAACTTAAAAAAAAATTCGATTGTCATTGCAGCAATCATATGTACTTTGTAAAGTCTTTCAAAAGAACATTCGCAGAAGATGTAAACACTGTCGCCCTTCATCCTCCCAAGTGGGCAAAACTGAATGCCCTGATGGAGAACATGGTGAAATGGCTTCGTTGAATATACAGAATATCACACAAGCTACAAATGACGTCAACATTACACCAGATGGTCTGCTTCTAGGGCAGGGTTCAGTTCTGAATGAGGCTCTTGCTCTTCAAGGGAATTCAGAGGTCCCTGATAATGATGAGCTTCATATGTTCTTAATGACGCACATTGGTGATCCTGATGATCCAGAACTGGATAACGAAGAAAATGGACCAATGGCCCAGTCTGCTTTTGCTAATCAGGTAAATCAAGCCGTTTCACTGTTGAAATTATAAATGTTACATGGCTGCAAAATCAGGATTAGGATACACAGTATGCTAAGAGATTGTTATTCCTCATACAGTATAAACATTGAATATGTTGACGAATGCTATCTTTTGAAAATGTATGACAAAAATATCTTCGTGCTGGCCTCTCCTAGATATCAGACAATGAATGCTACCCAAATTTGGAGCCAAGAGCATCAGTGTGGTCTGTTTTTGCGTTTGACACATCAGTGAAATGCAATCTCTCTACCAAGTTTCTGTACAGTGAAATGCAATTTATCTATCAAGTTTCTGTATAGGATAATTGAGTAAGACTTGAAATTTACTTAAGACTGTCTAGCTAAGAAGAAAATATTTTGCTTTCTTTTCCTTATATCCCCAGAATAGAAATTAAGCATCATTTCCACTGAAAAGATAAAGCTTGCACGGTTGATGCAGCCTCAGCAGTTTGTAGACACGAATCTGGAAAAAGTTAGATCTGGTGATGAACAAAACCCCATGCAGGATTGCACTGAGGATGATGTTGGCAACTTGCATTTCCAAGATACTATGATAGCGGAGGGAGAGAATTCAAGATTCCGTTCATCATCACCAGATCAACATGATTTATTTCTCGATGTTTTGGATGGAGATTTTATAGAACTTAATGATCTTGTGACTCCGTTAGAGCTGGATTCAGACAGTTCAGAATTTGAATGACAGCCTTGAGTTTTTTGTTATGCCTCAGGTAAATATCCAATGTAACTCTGATTTATTAGTGGTGTAAGACTGAAATTAAGGATCCTAGATATCAGGGTGTTTCTTAACTTGAAGTCTTTGCTTACATGTGTTTGGATGAACCAAACAGGTTTATAATTCAATGGGCGAGTTAGCGGGGTGAAAATTGCGGAGAAATTTGGAAGTCATTCATATAACAGAGTGAATAAAACTGGCATGTATAAACTCGGTACATGCAAAGTGCCAAAGGATTGGAAGTGAGGATTAGAAGTGGTCAAATTGAATGTCTCTTATGATCAGCTATTTATACCTTGTCTCTTATGATCATCTATTGGAAGTGGTGAAATTGAAGGCCTCTTATGATCATCTATTTATACCTTGTCATTTGGACGAACAGAAGCCGTCAACAATGTTCATGATCCTCGTACGGTTTGATTAGGTCAGATTGAAATCTTTCTATTTTTAGTATCTTTAGATTTAAAGATTAATGGACATCTTTGAGCTTAATGAGCGTATGGCTGCTCGATGGTTAGGATAGGATAATTGGATGATTTTTTTGAATATTAAATTATCCTGGATTATGGCAGTGGGTGTTGGTCCCACTTCAATGAATGGAAAAGAGTTTACTGTTATTATTTAGTTCCCTGTTATCTTGCTTTTTCTTTTGTTGCGAAATGTTTATGCAGTTAGATGAGTTTTTGAAATGATTATGTTAATCAATGCTGAACAGATCATGACTTGTAGTGGTTTGGTACATCATCATGTCAAGAACCCAAGCCTTTTTCTAAATCCTCTTACTTTCTTGGCTTCCAGTATTTTTAAAGAGCAGCTCGAGTATTTAATAGTTAAAGATAAATTTTATCATGTTTATAGATAAAACGAATACACAGACAAACATACATACAAAGCAGCAACTATTCCCTTTTCTTTACAGTTTTGCTATCTTCAATATGATTGGTTGATGTGCATCAGGTGTCTACTTTTCTCAGCTTCAAGGTTTCCCACGGTTATAAGAATATGAAGTTGCAAGACATCCTCCAAGTCTTTTCCCCAATGTATATCCATTTCTCTTCCATTAAACTATAGAGATCAACGATAGGTTCTAAGACTTTTCTGCATGTTTTGGCAGATGAAAAATGTTTGGGTGCCTGTATGCACTGCATGACATCTTGTAAGACTTGCACAAAAATAGTAGTAGTTCTTGTCACTATTATAACTGAACAAAAAAAGGGTGAATATGCGAGTTTTGCTGTGAACTTCTGATTTATGGCAGTATAAAGTCTAAAATTGTTCCTATTGATGCAAATTTTTGCACTGCAGATTGTATGGCAGTAGTTAATGATATAAAATTATTAATGTTTAGAAGGATCGACTTGTTATTCTTATTTTCTTTACCGATAAAGTTGATTCAAATGCATTCTATACGCATTCTAGCTGGCAATTTTTATTGGGACTCAAAGCAGTCGCTTATATCTGGCAATTGTTCTGATTTATGGCAGTATAAAGTCTAAAATTGTTCCTATTGATGCAAATTTTGCACTGCAGATTGTATKGCAGTAGTTAATGATATAAAATTATTAATGTTTAGAAGAATCGACTTGTTATTCTTATTTTCTTTACCGATAAAGTTGATTCAAATGCATTCTATACGCATTCTAGCTGGCAATTTTTATTGGGACTAAAAGCAGTCGCTAATATCTGGCAATTTTTATTGGGACTCAAAGCAGTCGCTTATATCTGGCACAATTGTTCTGATTTATGGCAGTATAAAGTCTAAAATTGTTCCTATTGATTCAAATGCATTCTATACGCATTCTAGCTGGCAATTTTTATTGGGACTTAAAAGCAGTCGCTAATATCTGGCAATTTTTATTGGGACTCAAAGCAGTCGCTTATATCTGGCAATTGTTCTGATTTATGGCAGTATAAAGTCTAAAATTGTTCCTATTGATGCAAATTTTGCACTGCAGATTGTATGGCAGTAGTTAATGATATAAAATTATTAATGTTTAGAAGAATCGACTTGTTATTCTTATTTTCTTTACCGATAAAGTTGATTCAAATGCATTCTATACGCATTCTAGCTGGCAATTTTTATTGGGACTAAAAGCAGTCGCTAATATCTGGCAATTTTTTTTGGGACTCAAAGCAGTCGCTTATATCTGGCAATTTTTATTGGGACTCAAAGCAGTCGCTTATATCTGGCAATTGACTGCTTGTATCTGGCAATTTTGATTGGGACTATTCTGTCGCTTATATTTGGCAATTGAATGCTTGTATCTGGTAATTTTTATTGGGACTAAGTAATCGCTTATATCTGGCAATTTTTATTGGGATATTAAGCGGTCGCTTATATCTGGCAATTTTTATTGGGATATTAAGCGGTCGCTTATATCTGGCATTTTTTTTGGGACTACGCAGTCGCTTATATCTGGCAATTTTATTGGGATATTAAGCGGTCGCTTATATCTGACAAATTTTATTGGGATATTAAGCGGTCGCTTATATCTGGCATTTTTTATTGGGATATTAAGCGGTCGCTTATATCTGGCATTTTTATTGGGACTACGCAGTCGCTTATATCTGGAAATTTTTAGTTAGTCTGGTGTTTGGCTTTATTATTATTATGAGTTCTCTATTTATATGTAATATTCGATATTTCCTCTAAATTTAGCACCTTACTCTAATCCACTTTAAAAATTCGATATGATATTCTGTCTAAATGTGGAGGATTCTGATGGTACTAAGGATATGATATTCTAGCTAAATTTGGAGGGATGCTTAGGGTACTATCTTTGACATAAAATTTGGAGCTCGTTACGAAAAATTTGTAAAGGTACTTTTAAGTTGGCAAATTAAGCAAATTAATACTATATATTAGTGTGCTACTTTTGATGGATTAATCGAGAATATCATCTTTGAAACATGTTATCTTCCATTAATCAAATACGAGTTTGTGTTTTATTGTTATTTTTGCATCGTAATTATTTTTGAAAGAGGTTTTATTTGTGAAAATGAAGCGTAATCTTCATTTACTATTTCATTATGAGAGAATACCAACTTGAAACAGGTTTTATTTCATGGAAAATGAAGCGTATTCTGCAATTGTTTTTTCATTGTGAGTTTGTGTTTTATGGTTGTTTTGCAACATAAGTTATTTGGTTAAAGTTTGCTGGGTTGATATTCGTTGATTGGTTGAAGTTTTGCTGCGTTGATATGGGCATAACACTGTCTTAGAATACCATGTAAAAACCCAGGGAGGGAGCTTTGTCATTTGATTTTATATAACAATGGAAGCTTTGTATTTCACACAATAGGAATTTATAAGCCAGAACCATTTTGTAAGAGGGAGCTTGTCACTTATTTTTGTCATGGAAGCTTTATTTGGGCGATTTTTGATGTTTCGTGTACTGTAAAATGAGAAGTCTCAAGTAGGTGATTTTTATTTTTTTAAATGTATTTTCAATGTGCTGCAAAATGTGAAAGCATAAAATTTGGGTGATTTTCAATGTTTAGATGTGTTAAAAAATGAATTAAGAATATCTCATTTTGGAACAAAAACATGTGTTTAAAATAGGATCATGCTCTATTTCTTGTTTAGCGTGAATGCATTTGTCCAATGTTTCTTGTTTAGCGTGAATGCATTTGTCCAATGCAGACACGATCATGTTCCATCCTTTGTTTAGCGTGAATATATTTGTCCAATCTATTTTTTCGGTTTCTGACATTGCTTTGTTCACAACTTTTTATCGATTTTATTTTTTCGTTTTCTGTATTCTCTTTTATGGCCTTTCATGTTTGCTTTCTTCGTTACTTTCACTTTGTTGATATTGATTTTCCTATATAGTTGTTCTGTTCGCCTTGGATTTTGAGTGGAATGTTTTGTTGTTTTCTTTGGATTTTTATTTAAATGTTTTAATGTTTAATTTGGATGTTTTCTCAGTATTTGGCAAATAATATGGATGGGTGTTTTCTTTTTTGGATATTAATTTTTATTTTTATTTTTATTTTTATTTTAATTATATTTTTGATTCTGCAAAACCTGTAGATTTTTTGAGGTCCTATGAGTTTGCTAACTGGGTCTTTTTGACCACAAATTGGCTTTAAGTTTCAACTGTGTGGTTGTCTTCTCTTGCTGTTTTAGGATAACAAACAATCACCAAACTTTTTGCTCAATGTTTAATGGTTAAATGTTTTTTTAAGGTGTTCTTGCAAGTGTTTTATTTACTCAATGTTAGCACATGCATAATACATTAAAACACATAACACTACCTTTAGATCTTTGAACTTTAAAATGTTGATCTACACTTCTAAGCATGCATAAATTTGACACAGGTATTTTTGGTCAACATGACCTTGGATAAAACCTCCTCGAGGAAAACCAGTTTGGGATATATGTCTATATAATGATAATCAAAGCATGAGATACAAGTAATACAATACAAAGGAACCATAGCAAGCTCTTCACGAGCCTTGCCACAAGATCTAGTGAGATATGCGCCCAAACTCAGATGCACCTTCTCTCTTTGTTGCTCTCTCCACTAATATGAAACACACTCTTTTCTCTTTGACCCAATGAAGAAATCCTTCCACATGAATGTGTTCTCTTGTGCTTGCGAGAAGTATTTACCTCCATGTGTAAACCTGATGAGAATAGAAGACTCTAGAAAACAAGAGAAAACTCTAATGAGTTGGCTAATAACCTTAGAAGTTTTGTCGGCTCAAGAAGATAATTTATATTAGGTTATTAGCCTCCAAGAGAAGAAGTCGGTTAGAAATAATAATAATATACTGAACAAACATGTACCCAAAAGAAGAAGTCGACGCCAACAAATCTGACAGAACCATTATAAATATAGGGTGTCAGTTCTCATTTGAAACATCTCAGAATCTCAGAGCAGCAACTGGTGTGCACGTGTGGAGGAGCGCTGCAGGTGCAGCTGCTACAACAACTAGTTTTCAATGTTGGCCTGGACTATCTCTTGGCTAGGGTTTGGACTATCTGATCAACGATTGTTGGTGCGCTATCCTTGGAGGAAGATGTGCTACCCCTTGTTTGACTATCTAGCCTAGGGTTTGCTTTTAAAGTAATTCTCAGTCAAGGTTAAGGTGCTCGGAGGGTGGCTTCGGCCTATGGTTGGGTGACAAGGATATTGTTAATGGTAAAATAAGCACACAATCTTCTATATTCTAACAGGTTATGGGCCCACACCTTCATTCAGTGTAAACAATGGAAGGAAACATAGCAGCTAGGATATTGAGCTCGTTGAGGAACTATCGCTAGGGTTACTAGCAGAAGCAGTTTCCAAGACACTGTCGCTAGGGTTACTAGCAGGAGCAGTTGCAGAAACTCTAAACCTTTTGTTGAGGCACCTTAAGTGAATGGATTAACCTAATCTCCGGATAGATCAGTGCGCTTTAGTCTATCGCATCTTCTGATACTCTTAGCAAGCCAAGACGTGAAGATTGAGTTTGTGGTCAAATTTAGGGTTTGACCAAGTCAAAGCAGCCATGACTTATTCTATGAAGTCGGAGAACAAGTTAGATGGAGCTTCTAACTTCAGAGCGTGGAAGACAAAGATTGATCTCATCCTTGCCAAGAATAAAGTGTTGGATATCGTGAAACCAGAGTTTGAAGAAGGAAAAGAGAAGGAATCGCAGAACGTTGCAGCGATGGAGAAGTTCAAAGATGTTGACATCAATGCCATGAGTATCATAGTGGATTCTATAAAAGACCACTTGATATCCTACATCTCCCATCTTGACTCATCGAAGAAGATGTACGATGCTCTAACAAATCTCTTCTCAGTCAGAAACATTGGACAAGTTATGAGTCTGAAGAATGAGCTCCGTGACATGAAGATGAATAATGACGATAACATAACATCATATTTTGTGAGGATCTCTCAATT
>SNQJ01S0020939.1:21422-54418 GCA_010110895.2 Picea sitchensis
ATGGCCCAGGGTGGGGAATGGTCCAGGCTCAACATTCCTTAGGGTTATACATTCTCTCTAGGGTGCACTTTGATTAGTGTAGGAAGAATGGCCCAGGGTAGGGAATGGTCCAGGTTCAAAAGACAACAATTATTCTTCATTGCTTGAGAAGAATAGTTCAGATATCTCATTGTTATACTCCGAGGGTAGATATTCTTTCAGAGCTCACAGATGTGAGTGAAAGACTGACCCAAATGATTCAGTTTATATCATAACATTGTTTCTGTGCAGGTTGCTATCAGATGTTTGTTATGAAGACTGTATGACAGTAGATGAAGACTACTGTGGTGGATATGTTCCATTGTTTGTGACTATACATTGTTGATCAAGTACTTGTGTGTTACTTGGTGTGGTAGTGTACTACTAGATTGTAGTTATGTACTACTATGGATAGACACAGTGGTGTTCTATATTTGTTCTAATTGCCTTGAAGACTATCAATAGTTTATTGGAGATAATCATCATCCAGACAAATGATGAACATAGATTTTCCAGACGAAAAATAGTTGATAGCATTTACTCTTCTAGATTATAAGAATGACTCTTGTATCACTCTATGGTGTGAGTGACTTATCCAACGTCATGTTTGATTACTCAGATGAAGTATGGTTTCGAGAGATGATGCAACTGATGGTGATGGTGATACTCATGATCTAGTCATGAGATAGTCTAAACGACTATGTTGATGTTATCGGGTAAATGGTATGTTTTTGTGCTCAAGACCATTACCTGTAATACTTCCCTAGCTAGGAGGGAGTGTTAATATTATGGTAGTCGGATGAGGTATTTACCTCCACGTGTAAACCTGACGAGAATAGAAGACTCCGGAAAACAAGAGAAAACCCTAGTGAGTTGGTTAATAACCCTAGAAGTCCTGTCGGCTCAAGAAGATAATTTATATTAGGATATTAGCCTCCAAGAGAAGAAGTCGGCCATAAATAATAATAATATACTGAACATACATGTACTCAAAAGGAGAAGTCGGCCCCAACAAATCTGGCAGAACCACTGTAAATACAGGGTGTCAGTTCTCATTTAACACATCTCAGAGTCGCAGAGCAGCAACTAGTGCACACTGCAGTTCCCAGTTTGGTGCGCACGTGTGGAGGAGAGCTACAGGTGCAGCTGCTACAACAACTAGTTTTCAGTATTGGCTTGGACTATCTCTTGGCTAGGGTTTGGACTATCTGATCAGCTATTGTTGGTGCGCTATCCTTGGAGGAAGATGCACTACACCTTGTTTGGCTATCTAGCCTAGGGTTTGCTTTTAGAGTAATTCTCAGTCAAGGTTAAGGTGCTCGGAGGGTGGCTTCGGCCTATGGTTGGGTGACAAAGGTATTGTCAATGGTAAAACAAGCACACAATCTTCTATATTCTAACAACCTCTCCACTGAACCAGTCATCACTGACTTCCTTCAAGCGAAACTGCTACCAGATAGTTGTGCATCCACTACTATGATGCGCCCTCCTAGCAGATGTGATCACCATCAACAAAGTGAGGCCTAAGCTAAATGCCTCTCTCTATGGAAGCATGCGCCCAAGCTCTCCTCTCCCAATGCAACTGTTCTCATCCTCTTGCCCCTTCTCCTTCTCCTCAAGTGAACATAACAAGGAATAAAGCCTCCTTTGCCCCTTGCACCCTCCTTTAGGAAGTATAAGGAAACCTAAATGATGGATGGATGAGATCATCTCATCTCATCTCATCCCTAATAAATGGTTGAGATCATCTCACATAAATCTCAACTCAAAACCCACTTCACTCAAGTTTCCATAGTTTCCATAATTCTCACTTCATGTCTATTAATTCACCCACATTGTGAATTAATTGTCACTTTAGGCTAAAATGACCAAATTTCACCTTTGACTTAAATCTCCTAAGTCAAAGTGAAATTAGACACAAAGTACATTGTACAAGGGTAAAAGTCTTCCCTCTTTGTGCTTAGAGACTCACAAGCACATGGGGTCCACTTTTCAAGGTACCCAAATCCCAACACTCCCTCTTACCGAGGAAAGTGCTCGTCACCATCAATATCATCCTTATAGTGGACATAGTTGCCTCATGGCATATGATTACTAAGTATGGCTGTATCCTGATCACTGAAAGTGGACTCTGTCACAGATCTGCTCTATCTGTGTGATCTATAAATGACACTGACTCTCCATCTATCCAAGATCACCTAGATTTCGGCATCTCCACCTTGGTCTCCCACCAAGGATTTCTACCTAATCTTGACATCTCACCAAGAGTCTCCCCCTCTTGGTATCTCACCAAGAGTCATCAACTTGGCCTCTTGCTAAGTAACTTCCACATGAAGTGGATTTAGAACCCGATCTGCCCGTCTCAGAAGCTAAGTGAGGCTCAAGCCCCCATGATGCTTTGCTCCTCCTCATCAACCTTTGATGCACTGAAGCTGTAGCATCAACTCTTTGTCTGCTCGACTGCTCTAAAACTGAAGCTATATGGGGTGGATCGGTCACCCACTCTAAAGATGTCCAGGGACACTGAGTCTCATCTCCCTCTGAATCACTGTTGTGAGTCAGTTGGTCCTCATCAACTCTATCTCCCCATCTAGTGCTGGATGGTGTAATAGCAGACAAGGTAGGCACGAATGCACACTCTCTCGCAAACTGATCATTGAACTCTATCTCCTCTGCTGTCGCTGCTGACACATCCTGCTGCTTCTTCTTCTTCTTGGGACACTGTCTTGCATAGTGACCAATCTCTCCACAGACAAAGCATCTCACTGTGCTCATGTCTCTCTTCTGCTCACTGTTGTTGCTTCTCTCTCCTCCCTGTGGTGGAGCCCCAAACTTGGGACCCCGTTGACCTCAACGACCGGTCTTCTTCTTGCCCTTTGTCCAAAGAGCAAGGTCCTCAACACCCGAAACCGACTGCTGCTGCTGCTATTGTTGTCCAGAAGCCTCGGCTGCAAGCCTAATCTCCTCTTGGACGAAGTCATCCCACATCCTCTCCCATGTAGGCATAAAATCCCTGGCAACAGTGCCACATACAAATGTACCCTAAGGTTTGGTGAAGCTATTCATCGTTGTCCTCACCAAAGAGTTAGGATTCACGTCCTCTCCGACAACTCCAAGCTCGTCTCTAATTCTGGGTGTATCTACCAAGGAATGAAGTAACCAACTCATCATCGAGCATGCGAATGCTCCCCAGTCGATCATGAAGAACCAACTTCCGGTTCTCACTAGTACAACTTGCATAGAGATGCCCACATCTCATATGCATGAGTCTTCCCCGTCAAATGGGGAATAATGTGATCTCTCATAGCATCACAAATGATCCTTTTTGCTTTGTTGTTCCTTTTCCTGAACTTTTCCACCAAGACAGGAGCAGTGACAGGAATGACTGGAACAACGGCCTCGACTATGTCCCATAACTCGAGGTCCTCTAAGACAAAGACCATCCTCACCTTCCAAGGCGACCAATTGCTAGACCCGACTAACTTGTCCTCCACACACATCTAAGATACTGACATTTCTGTCACATTGTGCTCACTCTGATGCTCCAAATGCAAAGAAATGTTGCCTCACTCCTGTCAACACAGGTGTAAAAAGAGGCAAGAGAAACCCCAACCTCACTCTTAGTGAGTAGGTGTGAAAATATGTCGTGCACTACAACCTCATTCATGTCCACGCAGGTGTGAAAAAAGGCTTTCCACAAGTGTTAAAAATCAGCCCAACAAATGTGTCCACCACTGTCCACAAACACTGTCAACTAGTTGTCCAAAATCTGCCTTGAGCGGTCCAATTGACACTGAATGAGAGGTACCTTCAGATCTGAAGTTTACCCACTGTTTTGAATTGAAAACTTGCTGTTGAAAACAATCAATAGATCTGATATAAAACCTCACAAATCTGCCCTCAAAAGTGCTCCAAAATCAACAAGTCTAAGCCACCTTTGGCTCTGATACCATGTAGATTTTTTAAGTTCCTATGAGTTTGCCAACTGGGTTTGTCTTTGACAACAAATTGCCTCTAAGTTTCAACTATGTGGCTTTCTTCTCTTGTTGTTTCAGGACACAAACAATCACCAAACTTTATGTTCAATGTTTAATGGTTAAGTGCTCTTTTAAGGTGCCCTTGCAAGTGTTTTCTTTACTCAATGTTAGCACATGCATAATACATTAAAACACATAACACTATCTCTAGATCTTTTAACTTTAAATGCTGATCTATACTTCTAAGCATGCATAAATTTGACACAGGTATTTTTGGTCAACATGACCCTGGATAAAACCCCCCCGGGGAAAACCAGTTTGGGATATATGTCTATATAATGATGATCAAAGCATGAGATACAACAAGTAATACAATACAAAGGAACCTGGATACATAGCAAGCTTCTCACGAGCCTTGCCACAAGATCCAGTGAGATATGCGCCCAAACTCAGGTGTGCGCTCTCCCTTTGTTGCTCTCTCCACTGAAATGAAGTGCTCTCATTCCTCTTTGACCCAATGAAGAAATCCCTTCACATGAATGTGCTCTCTTGTGTTGCCTCTCCACTGAACCACTCAGAACTGACTTCCTCCAAGCGAAACTGCTACTAGGTAGCTGTGCATCCACTCCTATGGTGTGCCCTCCTCCTAACAGATGTGATCAGCATCAAATAACTGAGGCCTAAGCTAGATGCCTCTCTCCATGGAAACATGTGCCCAAGCTCTCCTCTCCCAATGCAACTGTTCTCATCCTCTTTCCCTTTCTCCATATCCTCAAGTGAACATAACAAGGAATAAAGCCTCATTTGCTCCTTGCGCCCTTCTTTAGGAAGCATAAGGATACCTAAATTATGGATGGATGAGATCATCTCATCTCATTTCATCTCATCCCTAATCAATGGTTGAGATCATCTCACATAAATCTCAACTCAAAACCCACTTCACTTAAGTTTCCATAGTTTCCATAATTCTCACTTTATGTCTATTAATTCACCCACATTGTGAATTAATTGTCACTTTAGATTAAAATGACCAAATTTCACTTTTGACTTAAATATCCCAAGTCAAAATGAAATTAGACACAAAGTACATAGTACAAGGGTAAAAGTCTTCCCCCTTTGTGCTTAGAGACTCACAAGCACACGGGGACCACTTTCCAAGGTACCCAAATCCCAACAAAACCTTCCATCTCACTATTCTGTCAATAATTGCCCCACATCTTAGCACCTATTCTAGATTTTCAAGTCAACTTTTGGCTAGTGTGAAAGAACTTATATAATCTCGTTGAGGGTGGCATGTTTGTCTCATCTCTATATTCATTACCACAAAGAAGTGGCACATGGGTAGTGAGTTAATAGGTGGCCAATGTATTCCAAAGTACAATAGTAGAGCATAAGACATTGCAAGGGCTGTATGGATTCTCTCTTGCATATGATTTCCCATGTAAGATGTTTTATGCATGTATGTTGCCATAACAAAGACAATATTTAGGGCCTGTTATCGCACAATTGTAGTTATGATAAAAGATAGATGTAAAGAGGCAAACTGGCATAACTTGAACCAATCCCACCCAATGTCACCTCGATAGGATGGTTCTTTCTGTTTAGGATGGTAAGGCCCAGGGGAGACGTCCCCGGTGACCTGGGGTTTTGAAAAGGCAAAGGATTGTAAGATAAAAAGTAAATCCCCCCCTCCCTCACAAGTCACCACCAAGCAGATAGTCCGGCTAACAACCAATAAAGATAAATACAACCAAAAGATAGAGATGCACCTGCCCGAGACAAAACAACAAGAAACAGATATATGCAAGCTTGCTCAATTGGTTAATACTTCATATAATCAATGACTATCTCATATATAAGCAATTGAATAATAAATATTGACGAAGTCAATGTTTATAAAATAACAATGATGTACAATGTCACTTCTTCAATAAATGCTAAGAAAACATGGCATTCAATGTAACAATCAATACTTCATTCAAGTAATGCCCTTAAATAGCCATTCAATTTCTCACAAATAGGACGATAGCTTCACAATGATGTTAATAGCAAGAGATGACGACCACAATAAGTTATTAGGGTTAGTCTTAGGCTAGGGTTAGAGTAGTTAGGGTTTTGTTCAAAGTATTGAGAGTTGTTTTGATCAAAATACTCACAGGCTTGGTCTTAGGGTTAATGGAGTCAAAAGGAGGACGCAGGAGATGAAGGATCAAGGAAGATAGTAAGGCTAAGGACTGGAGAGTGGAGCTTTGGGGTGTTGATATGGCAAGGCCTCAAGGACAAAACCCTATGGGAAAGAGGCTCACTTTGGTGTAGGAGAACTAAGCCTCAGTGCTATCTCCTCCCTTAACTCAATGGAAAAAACGGCTAGCTCAGAAAGTGACATAAGACAAGAGGTCTTGCAGGCAACGTGTTGCTATGACAAGGCTTTACTAGCAAAACCTAGGAAAAAACAGTTCTTCAAGGTGTAGGGGAACTAGGCCTTGAGGCGTCTTCTCCTTCTTAGCTCAAAAATGTAAAACGACTAGCAAAGAAGAGGAATAGAGTGTAGCTAAAGCTAGGCTCTATCTCACTTCAAATAATGGCTGAAAATATTGACGGGGACATGAGACAAGGACCTACAATGTGTGCTTGTCACCTAGGGTTTATTTGGCAAATTTGTAACAAGATATGCAAGAAATAACAATACAACCATTCAATTAAGAAGTTTTGCAGAAATTTACTTACATTTCACCAAGAAATAACATAGCAAACCCTAGTTGTAACACCTTCCATCAAGAGATATGCCAAAAATGCCAATAGAAATCCAAAAATGCCTTCCTTCAACAAGTGCACCTCACTATTTCAGCGAAAGAACCCAAGTGTAGAGAAAATTTCAGACCTCACTAATGAGTGAGTGAGAGATGATGAAAAAATGAAGGTTAAAACCTTCAATTTATACAATACCATGACCTAATTTCACTTTTAGGTCATAAAAAAGGCCGACAAGGCCAAAATACTAAAAATCATATTGTTTTACATTAAATGCTTAAAATTAAACCCTAATCAAGCTAAAGAAAGACATCATGCCCCTTCTAGGGTGATTTTAGCCCCTTCTAGGGAAAATGCAACATCCTAGAGCAAAACGTTAGTCCTCCTTGGGCTTCTCCAACCTGCTACACGTGCCAACATTGCCAAATCTGCCTCCCAAGACGTCCACAAGGCTGGATGACGTCATGATCATCATGGGTGACATCCTGGGCCTTCAAGGTCAACGCTCCAATGGAGATGGCACAATCCCCCTAGGTCAAGCTTTTCCAGGGTGCCTTTGGTGGAACATCCTCCTCTTCTCCGGTGCAAGGCCTCTGGTACATCCCTGTCCTATCTCTGCCCCTTGATGGGGTCTCAACATCCCTCTAGTGGGCTCTTCAGCCCCATGGAGGTCCAAGCTGATAATCTCCCCATGTGTACCGGTACAAAATGGTATTTGTCCATCGAGCATGATCCTGCACATCAACAACTCCGCCCTCGATGGGCTCATATGTCACAGGGATCATAACAATGTCAATCACATCTCATCATCAATATTATTAAACATGTGTATAAAATCCCTAATATCTCAGTTAAAAGCTCAAAGACATTACACAAGCCTGCAATACAAGTTTGGAGAAAATGATAGGGCATCCTATTGGGCTAGTGTCCACTGGAAGAAGAAAGTTTTCGAAAGAGAACTCATCAGAGCCATGTAAGTGGGTGATGTGGATAAGGGATGTCCAGGAAAGTGGGTGCAGTGAGAGCAGAGGATGCAAAGCTTTACTTGTGGGTGTTTTTGTAGAAGGCGAGTTGCACCTATCCTGTATGCAAATTTTTCCAAGCCTATGCCTTTTATTTTTTATTGTTTTTTTTTCAAGAGGCTAATCAAGGGACATTGCCCTGGCATGGTGACCAGTGGTGACAACGTTACCCACAAGTACTTTCACAGAAATGAGAAGGCTGGCTCGTGATGAGACCCCATTTCCCTTGGCCATGCAACCAAGGGTCACTACCCTGGCGTGGTAACTAGCTGGTGGTAATGTCATACTGCTAGGTACCCATGNTATTGTTTTTTTTTCAAGAGGCTAATCAAGGGACATTGCCCTGGCATGGTGACCAGTGGTGACAACGTTACCCACAAGTACTTTCACAGAAATGAGAATTCTGGCTCGTGATGAGACCCCATTTCCCTTGGCCATGCAACCAAGGGTCACTACCCTGGCGTGGTAACTAGCTGGTGGTAATGTCATACTGCTAGGTACCCATGGATCTAATAGGCTGGCTCGTGATGAGACCCCCTATCCTCTGACTAGGTCTTGTTTTATATTTTTTATGGGTCCCTCTTGTTTGTTGTTGAGAAGCCCTTTATTGCTTTCTCCAGGATCCTTGGGTGAAGCATCTCGAGGTTTTATTCTTAGGCTTTTATATTTCGTCAGCTTTCTTTTACCTTCTGGGCCTTTATCCCCTTCTTCCCACGAGATAAAGTGCAATCTTGATAATAAGTCAATCTAGTGCTTGAACAAGTGTAATGGGATAGGTGAGCAGGAAGCAAGATGAAAAAGTGGTGCTGTGGCGGGAGCAGACGATGGCTTTTCAGAAATCCCCCCAGTGGCAAACCAAAACCTACAGACACATGCTTGCTAGGGCATCCTGTCAATCCCTCTAGACATGGTCAAGTGGGAAAATATAAGATCCAAGCATTTGTTAGAAACAAAAGGAATTAAATGCACATATTCAAGGGTTTTGATGATCAAAGTGACACATACCATGATACCCAAACTCATTACCTCATGGAGCAAGAACCATCTTTGACGCAAGACCAAGCTGATGGTGATGGATGTTGCTACTGCTGACAAGATAGAGGTGTTGAAAGGAAGAAAAGATGGGCCCTCTAGGGTCATGCTAAAGTCGATCCGGCTCTCGGTACTCCATGTCTAGGACCAATGGGCCTCGAGACATGATCTCCTTGTTATCCCTAAAAGTGGGGGATAACATCTGGCTCCAACTTGAGGACATGTGCTAACCGTAGAGCACATGAGAACCTCAACATCTCTGGTATAACATGTTTACCTACTTGATCTCAATAGAAACTATTAGTAACCAATTGGGGTGGTAATTCCACCCCAACATATACATATATATAAGACTGAAATAAAGCAATCATAAGTGTGAATGTGAAAACAAACTAACATGCAATGCAAATGGTATAATACACGAATACAAAAAATGCCTACCTACTTACCTGCACTCATCTATGAAGTCATGTCCCCCCACCTTGATAGGGTTTGAGGAGGTGCCCGCTGATCAGTAATGGGTGCCTTCTGCCTTCCAAAGTGGATAAATAATAAGAGTCGTCAACTGATTCTCTTCCAAATTTGAAGGGTTCGAGCCATGATTGAGTGCTTCCTTTGACATTGGTTGACTCTCCTTTCTGGGTATCCCACATCCACACTACATCCCCTTCCTTGTAATTCCTGATCTTGTATTTGGTTGTCCCTTGGATGACCCTGGTGTATTGTGTAGAAGGAGGGGGACGGGATTCTGCTGTGAACACTTCCTGCTGGGACGAATGAATCTGTACATCATCTTATGCCTTTTTTAGTATCTTCATAGTCCCGACTTCCTTTTTTTTGAACTTGTCTAGGATTTGTTGGTATTCCTCTTTCTTGGGCCATTGAATCTGATCAAAGTATTCCTCTGTTGAAAAAGGCATATCTTCTGGAGAATACTTATGAAGAGTTTGTATGATTTTTTCATGTGCTTTGTCATCTTTGATGGGATCACTAGGTTCTTTCACATGAGTTGTAGTCACAGGTATATTCGGGAGATGACCAATAGTTCCATCTTTCAAAGGTATGTTTATATAAGTGAGGTCCATCTCGAGAGTACCTCCCAATTTTGAGGCAAAATTCCTAGACAATAACATCCCCCATACATCTAGGACGTCCACAACCACTATGTCCATGTGAATGACTTTCTCGGGATATTATTTAAGGCAAGCTTTGACATTCTCAATCACCCCATGTGTGGGTATAGCTTTAGATTCAAAACCACACACATTTCTGTAAGGTCGTGTGACTTTCAAACCTAATTGTTGCATGACCTTAAGGGACATCATGTTAGCACCGACCCCTATGTCCAACATGCAGTTGTTGAGGCTCTTGTTGTTCATTGTCAAGGTCATGAAGAAGGGGGGATGCTCATCATATTGGACCCTGAAGTGATCGACTTGTAACATGATAGGAGGGTCCATGGGTCCATCTGATCCTTGGAAAAAGTTGTCGAATCATTCTTTGACTGATGGCACCTTGATGGCTTCTTTCAGAGGGATGGTTACGTGCATCTTGGATAGTGCCCCTTCAAAGTCAAAATTTAAGTTAACCCTTTAAGTTTTGGACGTCTTAGGAAGGAGTACATCCAAAGGTGGGGGTTTTGCTTGGTTAGTGGTAGTTTGGTTCAACTTCTTTCTTATATACACTTGGAACTCTTGCTTCTTCAATTTTTCTTTTGATTCCTGGTTTAGGTTGTTTATTATTGCCATTCTAGCGAACCTAGCTGCTTCTTTCATGCCCTCCTGATGTTCTTCAACAGTGATATTTATTTGAGGGCCTTCCATCATATGGTCTAGATGGTCTAGATCCAAGGAAGTGTCAGAGCTCTATAGACCATCGGATCAAAGGAGGCTCACAGTCGTTAATCCGATACATAAATTCCCATATCGGGAATTCGGGGATCGGAGTTTCGAAAGGTAAGGAAACTCTCTGCTGTGGACTTTCACGAGTCACAAAATCCCAGTATACGAAACCCTGAATCGGTTTAGTGTGAATGCGTTTCGAAGTTTCGGCACCCGGGAAACCCAAGGGCAAGACCCCTCGTCTTCGCCATTCGTGAAATCCCGGTATATGAAACCCCGAATCAGTTTAGTTTGAATATGTTTCGGCATTTCGGCACCCGGGAAACCCAAGGGCAAGACTCCTCATCTTTTCCAGTCGCAAAATCCTGGTATACGAAACCCCAAATCGGTTTAGCGTGAACGGGTTTCGACGTTTCAGCACCCGAGAAACCAAAGGGCAAGACCCCTCATTTTCGCAAGTCATGAAATTCCGGTACGCGAAACCCCGATTCGCTCTGTGGATGAGTCTTAGGTCACCGGTCAGGGTTTTTTGGTAGGAAGGAGGAGTCCCGAAAGAATCTAGACCGTTCATTTGTAGGGACGCGTGGTGAAGATCTAAAGCCACCGGGGTTTTGGAGATTGGGGAAATAGGAGTGAAGACCCTGCCAAAATCCCAAAAGGTAGAATGCTGGGATTTAATCCGGGCCGTTGATCAAGTTGATGATCTGGACCATAGATCCAGATGATATCGGGCTTTTGGGTTTCGGGGATTGAAGGAACAAGGGTTCCTTGCAACAAGAATCTCGAAGGTCAAGTTCCGGTAGCGCCATTTGGTGTTAGCATGTGTTCACTGAGGTGGTCACATGGAGTAGGAAAAGGGGAGCCAAGGAGCTCGTTAACCCCATTTCGGGTTTCGACACTTCAAGGGACAGGGAACTGGGGAGAGCTTGCACACAGAAATCCTGAAACACGAAAGCTGGAAGTGCATTTTTGGTAAGGTCTGTGGTCATAGCCAACAATCACATGGGGGGGGATAAGGGAAGGAATGGTCTACACTAGGCCGCATAGAAATTCAGGGATTTTGTCTCTCAAAGAAAAGATAAAAATAAAAGAAAAATCTAGGTTGTCGTAGTGGGTGTGTGACAAATTGGTATCAGAGCATGGTTACAACACTTGGCCTGCTTGGGCTCATGGATGAGTTGCATAGAAACTCTATTTGAAGTACTCTTAAAAGGAGTAACCCTCTACCTTAACCCCCTTTATCAAAAGCCAAAGTTAAGAATGAAAATTCCTATTGTGTGTATGCATTTGAAAAATATGAATTATGCGCTGATTGCGAATGAATATAATGTTGACTAACAACAAGTGTTTTTCTTGTACAACAAGTGGACGATTAACCGCGGGAAACTGCAGATGCATAGAATGGTGACGCACCACGAAGTGGGGGATGGCTCCCACAATAGAGGCGAAGAGTCTGACGAAAGGAGAGCGGTAGAGACCCCTCCAGATATAGCTTAGACTGTGAGAAGCCTCATGGTTGAACTACAGAGCTACAAGGTTGACAACGAGAGGTTGATAAAAGAGCAAGAGAAGCAAACAAAAATTAATGCAGTCTTGCTACAAAGTTTATCCGACATACAAAGACAATTGCAGCATGGACCTGACACCAGTCACGCGGACCAACGAAAACAAAGTCCACCTGGGATACGAAAACGTGGTCTTTTAAGTGGCCACACTGGGAGGAGCACCTCGAGAAAGGTCCACCCTAGAGATAAGGGACAAGCATCGGATGATTCCTCTGGAAAGGAAATTGGCGACTCAGAGGGATCTTCTAGTAGCAGAACAAGTTCTTATTCTTGAAGAAAACGAAAGAAGCGAAATCATTCCAAAAATCATAATCTCGAAGAATTCAAGAAGGCCAAACCACCCTCTTTCGACGGTGAAATAAAGAAGGGAGAGGAAGCAGAGGCCTGGTTGCTTGGACTAAAGAAGTATTTCAGAGTCCATGACTTCTCGGAAAACTTGAAGGCCTGAGTAGCCACTTTCAACCTGAATGGGAAGGCTTCCATTTGGTGGGAAGACCTTAAGAACGTAAAAGGGATTCACGAACAAGACCTATATTGGGAACGGTTTGAGAAATACTTCAGGAAGAAGTATCTGTCGGAAAAGTATTTCAACGAAAAGACTAAAGAATTCTATGAACTCAAGTTGGGGCAACTCACCATAGAGGAATATGTCAGCAGATTCCTCGAGTTGCTGAGGTACATACCCTATATAAAAGGAAAAAAGGAAAAGGTGCAACGATTCATCAGTGGACTACCTAAGGACTATCAGAATAGGATTGAGTTTGATGAGACAAAGACCCTAGAGGACACTATTCGAAAGGAAATATATTGTTATGAATAGCTTGGGTATCGGACAGAACCTCGTGAAGGCTAGAAGCAGAAGAATAGTTCGGGATTCCAGAAAAAGGGGTTTAAATCCCCAAGATTTAAAAACTATAAAAAGGACTCAAGGATGAGCTTCCAAACACGAAGTGTACACCAGCAGAATTTCCCCTCCTAGAGCGGAATTAAACCTTTTGGATCTACCCCAGGAAAGATTTATAACCCAAAGAAAGAACCCTTGAAATGTTGGGGTTGTGGAGAAGAACATCTATTGAGGGATTGCCCGCACCGACAACAGAATAGTCGGAGACTTTACAACGTTCAAGAAGCTACCACCATCAATGACATGGGCAAGAGCGTGCCGCAAATTTATGCAGCCTTGGATAATAAACAAGCTGACCACCAAGATTTAGTGGTGGAGATGGAAGGTATGATCACCAACCATCTAGTGTCTATTCTAATTGACCCTGGTTCAAATTTGAGTTATATAGCCCCTAAGGCTGTTGATAAGTGTAAATTATAGCCACATAAACATGTCAAGCCATGGTTGGTACAGTTAGCCACTCGCACCAAAAGAAAGGTAGCGGAGGTCATACCAGCTTGCCAATTCACTATGGGTGAATTCCCCACCCAAGCAACCCTTAACATATTACCCCTAGGATCATATGACCTGTTGATTGGTATGGATTGGCTAGCCACATATAAAGCCAGACTGGACTGTTACCATAAAACCTTAGAATGTGTAAGTGAAGAAAGAAGAAGGATAACCCTTCAAGGAATCCAAAAACCTGTCTTGGTGAGACGAATATTATCCCTTCAAATGAGAAAGTATTGTAGAAAGGGATGTCCACTATATGTGATACAGGTGTTGGAATCAGTTGAAGATGACAAACCAAGCCTCGAAGACCACCCCACATTAAGAGAATATAGAGATGTATTTCCGGAAGAGGTATCGGGTCTATCTCCGAGAAGGGACATTGACTTCTCGATAGAACTTGCACCAGGAGCAGTGCCAGTGTCTAGGACACCCTACAGGATGAGCACACCTGAGCTAATTGAGCTTAAACTACAACTAAAAGAAATGATGGAAAAAGGCTATATCYGACCCAGCGTGTCCCCATGGGGAGCACCAGTTCTATTTGTGAAGAAGAAAGATGGTACCCTCCGACTGTGCATAGATTATAGACAACTCAATAAGGTAACCATAAAGAACAAGTACCACTTACCCAGGATCGATGACATGTTCGATCAATTGGGAGGTGCTTCCATTTTCTCAAAGATTGACTTGAGATCTAGATACCATCAAGTCTGAATCAAGGGTGAAGACATCCACAAAACTACCTTCAGGACGAGATATGGTCACTATGAGTTTGTGGTAGTACCATTTGGATTGACCAATGCCCCTGCCACTTTTATGTGCTTGATGAACAATGTGCTCAACAAATTCCTAGACAAATTTGCACTGGTTTTTATTGACGATATATTAATTTACTCCAAGAATAGAGAGGAACATGAGGAACATCTTAGACTTGTGCTTCAAGTGCTAAGAGAACATCATCTCTATGCCAAATTTAGCAAGTGTGAATTTTTCGAGAAACAAATACATTACTTGGGCCATGTCATATCTAAAGAGGGAGTAGCAGTAGACCCTGACAAGATCAGGTCTATCATAGAGTGGCCTACCCCAAATGACGTTTCATATATCAGATCCTTTATGGGCTTAGCAGGATGCTATAGGAGATTTATAAAAGGATTCTCCAAGATTGGTTGTCCAATCACTGCCCTCCGAAAGAAGGGAGCTAAATTCACGTGGACACAAGAATGTGAAGAAAGATTTCAATCCCTAAAACATCTACTGACCCACACACCCGTGTTGAAGATCACCGATCCCGAAGCTGACTTCCTCGTGTGCACATATGCCTGCAAGGAAGGGCTCGGAGGAGTACTTATGCAAGGAGGAAGTGTAGTCTGCTATGAATCCCGAAAATTGAATGAGCACGAAGTCAACTATGTGACCCATGATCTAGAGTTGGCTACCATAGTGCACGCCTTAAAAATGTGGAGGTATTACCTCATGGGAAGGAAATTTGTACTTATGACAGACCACTGTGGATTGCGATATCTATTTGACCAACCAAATCTCAATGCTAGACAAGCTAGGTGGATGGCCCTCCTTAGAAAGTTTGATTTTGAAATCAAACATGTTAAAGGAAAGGAAAATAAGGTGGCCGATGCCCTTAGCAGAAGTATGAAAAAAATTGACCTGGCAACAGTGAGCACCTGCAAGGCGAATGTCAAAGAAAGAGTCGGGAATGCACAAGAAACAAACACAGACTTCCAGACTGTGACCTCGTACCCGGAGCAAGAACCCACAGGGATAAAGTATGAAGGCTACCAGATGATAGATGGAGGTCTGCTAACTTACAGAAACAAATTGTATATTCCAGATTGTGACGACTTGAAGAGGTTCATAATGGATGAACTACATAAAAGACCATATACTGGTCACCCGGGCTATCAAAAGATGATCACAGCCACTAGGAAACAATTCTATTGGCCTRGGTTAAAGAAAGACATAGCTAACTATTTAGCTATGCCAACAGGTTAAAGCAGAACACCGATACCTAACATGATTATTACAACCTCTACCAATCCTGGAATGGAAATGGGAAACCATTTCCATGGATTTCATCACCGGATTACCAACCTTGACCAAGAAGAATGACCCCATCATGGTGGTGGTGGATAAATTGAGCAAGTCCACCCATTTTATCCCCGTCAAATCGACTTGCAAGGCAATAGATAACACCAACATATTCATGAAGGAGATATTCAGACTACATGGTATGTCTAAAAAGATCGTGTCCGACAAAGACACAAAATTTACTTCCAACTTTTGGAAATCCTTGATGGATGGTCTAGAGACCAAATTATTGTTTAGCACAACCTATCATCCTCAAACCGATGGACAGATAGAAAGAGTGAACCAAATATTAGAAGACATGCTGAAGATGCATGTAATGCATCAACCTAAAAAGTGGGAAGATTACCTGCGACTGGTGGAATTTGCCTACAATAACGGCTACCAAGAATCCCTGAAGATGAATCCTTTCGAAGTCCTCTATGGTAGACCGTGCAACACTCCAGTCAGTTGGAGTAACCTAGTAAACATAGTTACTATTGGATCCGACATGTTGAAAGAAATGGAACAACAAGTGATTCAGATAAAACAAAAGCTAAAGGTTGCTCAAAACAGACAGAAAAGTTACACCGATCGAAAGAGAACTCCAAGAGAATTCAAGACGAGAGACCATGTATATCTTAGAGTTAGGCCCAGGAAGAGTTCCATTAGGATGGGAGCTTGTGCAAAGTTGGCACCTCGGTATTGCGGACCCTTTGAATTTTAGATAGAGTGGGACCTATAGCCTATAGGCTAGCACTTCCTCCCACAGTAAAAGCACATAATAATTTCCATGTTTCATTATTGAAGAAATATGTACACGATTCTAATCATATAATCGACTGGTCTGTGATCCAGGTGGAACCTCAATGCATACTGGACAGAAAGGAAACCCCACTCAGGAATTGAACCATTGCATAGGTCAAGGTGCAGTGGAAACATTTTGGCTCAGATGAGGCTACATGGGAAATGGAAGATGCCATGAAACACACATATATAATTTTTTTTACATCTGTACATACATGTCATATTGATAGATAAAACATCGAGGACGATTTTCCTTTGAGGGGGAGGGAATTGTAACACCCTGTTTCCTCCAGTCTGTAAAAATAACTATATTAGCCAAGAACTATGGCAAACTCAAAGTTGTGAATGTTTGATTTGATGGACCTTTGTATAAAAGGTTGATGATTCTAAATTGTGTTATGAATATGTGTTGCACGACCACTGGGGAGGGGATGTGCTAAAAGAGACCACGATGGATAATGAGAGGTGGTGGAAGGGACCTGGAATGGTTGCGTTAACTTCCACCGAGCCAGTACCGTACTGGTTTTTACTTGCTCAAAGACCAAAACAACTCTCTGACCTTGGAATGGATTTCCCATCAGATTGGTAGGTGGGGAGGCACCTCAAGAGTTAATGAGGGGATGGGGGTGAACCGTCCATCCGTAAAAGCTCCCAGACTTGACCACAGACGGGAAAATTCACGTCACACGCAATCTTGCAGAAAAAAGGCAAGAAAGGAAGTGTGGGGGAACAAAGAGAAGAAAGCGCGCGCAACAGGGATCGCGGAAGAGAACTGGAGAAACTCTGGAAACACAGGGAGTTCTGAATATAGGAGAAGGAGAGTAACCTTCATCCGAGATTATTTTTCTGTATCAGGAGAAGGAGAGTAACCTTCGTTCGAGATTATTTTTCTGTATCAGGAGAATGGGAGTAACCTTCGTCCTTGACTTCCATTGAGTTGGAAGTAGGAGATTGAATCTCAAAGCAATGTGGTCTAGCTCGAGGGTGGAAAGTGGTAAATCTGTTCGGAGTCACTGAGCCTACGGTTGGGTGGAAACGAGCACCCCTCTCAGCAGTCGCGTCGCACCTGGTGTTTCTGATTAGTATTTTATGCCTTGTATTTTGAATTGTATATCATGAATACATGCTCATGTTTATACGCCCATAATGATTTCTGTGTGGAATGATTGCCTGGTGTTTTAGAATGGAAATAATGGATGCATGTGTATACTTACATGCCATAGTTGGGTTATGTACAAATGATTAAGTCTGGGGCATGGGTTCGTTCCACCGAGAATCGCCTTGTTTACTTGATTTTTGTAATATTCTAGGAAGGCTCCTCGAGAGTACTCTTCCCTAGGAATTACCCCATAAACCTTGGAATCGTACCAAACCTTTACCCAGAGACTTGACTAAGATCAAGGACAATTTCCCAAGAACCGTCTGAAGGTTCAAGCAATCTGGGTCTGGAAACCTTATTCAAGAAAGAGTAGCTCTCTAAGGTCTCATAGTCATGGGAGTTTGAAGCTCCAAGAGGTTGAATTTCGTGATTCAAGCTCAGAAAGGATAGCGAGTCCAATTATCAAAAGAGATTACCCCATCGTTTGGTTGACGAGTGGTAGGAATCCTTTCAGAAATACCCCAGATCTGTTAAGACCGATGGATCTAGAGGAGGAGCGCATCCGTTAAAACCTTGACCCCTTTAGCCTTCACAAGTAGTGATGGGATCCAGGACCGTAGATCCAAGGATCTGTCAGAGCTCTATGGACCATCGAATTAGGGGAGGCTCACAGTCGTTAATCCCATACATAAATTCCCATATCGTGAATTCGGGGATCAAAGTTTTGAAAGGTAAGGAAACTCTCTGCTGTGGACTTTCACGAGTCACGAAATTCCGGTATAAAAAACTCCAAATCGGTTTAGCGTGAATGGGTTTCGACGTTTCGACACCCGGGAAACCTAAGGGCAAGACCCCTCGTCTTCGCCAGTCGCGAAATCCCGGTATATGAAACCCCAAATCGGTTTAGCATAAATAGGTTTCGGCATTTCAACACCCGGGAAACCCAAGGGCAAGACCCCTTATCTTCGCCAGTCGCGGAATCTCGGTATACAAAACCCTGAACCAATTTAGTGTGAATGGGTTTCGGCGTTTCTACACACGGGAAACGAAAGGGAAAGACCCCTCGTTTTTGCAAGTCGCGAAATCTCGGTACGCGAAACCTCGACGTGCTCTGTGGATGAGTCCTAGGTCACCGGACAGGGTCTTGTGGTAGGAAGGAGGAGTCTCGAAAGAATCTGGACGATCCATTTGTAGAGATGCGTGGCAAAGATATAAAGCCACCAGGGTTCTGGAGATCAGGGAAATAGGAGTGAATACCCCGCCAAAATCTCGAAATTGAAATGACGGGATTTAATCTAGGTCGTTGATCAAGTCGACGATCTGGACCATAGATCCAGATGATACCGGGTTTTCAGGTTTCGGGGATTAAAGGGACAAGGGTTCCTTGCAATAGGAATATCGAAGGTCGAGTTCCGGTAGCGCCATTTGGTGTTAGCATGTGTTCATTGAGGTGGTCGTATGGAGTGGGAAAAGGGGAGCCAAGAAGCTCCTTAACCCCATTTCAGGTTTCGACACTTCAAGGGACAGGGAGCCAGGGAGAGCTCGCATACAAAAATATCGAAACGTGAAAGCTGTAAGGGCCTTTTTGGTAAGGTCTGTGGTCATAGCCAATGATCACATGGAGGAGGATAAGGGAAGGGATGGTCTACGCTAGGCTCCATAGAAATTCGGGTATTCTGTCCCTCAAAGAAAAGACGAAAATAAAAGAAAAATCTAGGTTGGTGTAGTGGGTGTGTGACAAGTTGCCAGGTAAGCTTGTAAGATGAAGACTGTAGAGGCAAGGCTTACCGAAAAATGTCGTCTTTGAGGAAAGTTTGACTCAGTGTTCCCCGGGAACGACGCCAAAATGTTATCGCATAGTTTGTAGTTATGGTAAAAGATAGATGTAAAGAGGCAAATTGGCGTAACTTGAACCAATCCCACCCAATTCCACCTCAATAGGACGGTTCTTTTTGTTTAGCTTGGTAAGGCCCATGGGAGACATCCCCGGTGACCTGGGGTTTTGAGGAGGCAAAGGATTATAAGATAAAAGGTAAATCCCCCCCCCCTCACAAGTCACCACCAAGCAGATAGTCCGGCTAACAACCAATAAAGAGAAATACAACCAAAAGATAGAGATGCACCTTCCCGAGACAAAGCAACAAGAAATAGATATATGCAAGATTTCTCACTTGGTTAGTACTTCATATAATCAATGACTATCTGATATATAAGTGATGCAGGAGCATCGCCAACTCATCAAGCAAGCTAGCGCGGAAGCGGAAGACAACTGGACGAACCAGCACAAATTTTGAAATTACTTCGGATTTGATGCGCAAACATTAATGTGGAAATTTAATGAAGCGCACTTGTAAATGTAAATGGACCTTGAGAAGATTTCTCTCATCCTTAGTAAGTAGAGGCATTTAAGGTAGTTAATGTAAACTAGATAGAATTTAATTCTAGATTAGACTGTTTGAGAGCGCAAGAGGGAAACGGGATATAGACACCCTCATTGTGCATTTGTAACATTATGGAAGAGTATGAGCATTTGTGTATGAAGAACACAGGAGAGAAGCAGAGAGCTGCGTAAGAACACCCATGTACAGATATTTGAATTAATAGAATAAGCTTTGATTCAAATTCATGGTTTTGTGTATGTTCTCTGTGTATTAAATGTTGATATGCTCATGAATGTTTGCTTCCTGTTATACATTTGCTTTATGTGTTGTGTATGTAATTTCATGCCTTGAGTTTGAAGGCTGAAGGGAAGAAGGAATGAGTTTCAATTGTTTCTCTATTTGAGCCAGAGAATTTCTGCAAGGAGTGCAGTTGAAGTGTCCGCAAGGAGTGCGTTGACAGAGGGTTCAGATATAGATAGCTTTTGTTCTCATTCATCCCGAAGGTGCAGCTGGGCACAGGAACCGTGCAAGGAGTGCGCAAGCCAAGTGAAGTTCAGGGTTGCGAACATGAGTGAGAGATTGAATGACTGATGTTGCAGGAGTGCGCAGAGTCAAAAGACTTCAACACTTAGGAAGTGTTTGAAGGTTGCCGCAAGGAGTGCGGGTAAGAGGTCTTTCTAAGAAGACACAGAGTCGTGGAAAAGCTCAGAAGGCGCAGGACCTTCGAGTAATCGCAAAGAGAAGCACAGGGAGTTTGTGTCGTGAAGTGTTTAAACAAGCATCACAAGTAGTGTGCAGGTGGAAAAGTCTTCGAGGAGGAGTACTTGGTTCATTTCGCAGAATCTCATCAAGAGAAACGGACGGTCAGCATTCTCCGAGGGGAATTCGCGACATCCCGTGGATCGTCAGATCTCACAAAGGTGCAGGGGAGATACTGTAGGTATTCTCAAGAGGCTCAAAGCTCAGGAGGGATAGATCCGTTGATCCAAGCTAACCAGGGCCATTGGATCACTCACAAAATCGCCTATCGGGATTTCGTGAGGGAAGAGTCGAAGATTTGGCAATGGAAATCACGATATTGCGATATGCGATATCCTGACGGGTACGAGAAGAGTGTGGGGCCACAGGGGTCAGAGTGGTGGACAGGTGGCACACCTTATCAGGGTTTTATGGCGGGAAGGCCTGAAACAAATGCATTAGGATTCGCGATCTTGCGAACCCCGAATTGTCGATGAGGCGAAGCTTTGAATAGTCAACCCACGCATGCGTTGGAGTTTCGGCGTATCGGGCATCGGGAGTCGGGGATACAAGTTGTTTGATATCGCGAGTAGCACGATTGCGATAAGGAAAGTTCCGAAATAGAAGGAAAGGTCAGCGTTAACTGTCATCAGGTCTTGGGGACTCGAGGGTACAATGCTCGACCACTGACCTCGCGAAGTCGTGAAGTTCGATCCTCTGAGTGCAGAGAGGGGATAGCGCGAAGAGTTATGTGGGTGCAGATTTCCCGATAGGGAAACAGAAGAACCTTGGTGTTCTTCGGGCCATGGTAAAAGATAAGATCATGTGAGCGGACGTGCTTGCGAGCGTGTGTTGCGTCAAGTTTGGTATCAGAGCACAGAAAGACTCTTTTCTTTCTGTAGCAAGGAGAAGGGAATTCACTATGCCGCCAAGGAGAGATAGACAATCACCCAATCCGAAGGATAGGGAAATGGCGAGAAGAAGAGGTAGGCAAATGACTGATCCAGTCATGGAGAGACAAATGCGTGATCTTCGAGCAAGACTCGAAGACATGGAGACAACGCAAAGACGCACAGCCAGTGCAAGGGATCTCAGTGATTCCGAGAGCGAAGCTGAGGCTGAACGCGAAGAAGAAGTTGCAGCCGAAGATGCATCAAACGAGTGTTTGATCAAAGCTATTGCCAGGATGGGTGCAAGAGAAAAGATGGACATTCTAGTTTACGAGGGAAACTTGGATGCAGAGGAGCTTCTAGACTGGATTAGAGATCTAGACACATACTTCGACTATGAAGATGTCGAAGAAGACAAGAAAGTCAATCATGTTGTCACACGCTTGAAGGGACATGCAACATTGTGGTGGGATGAACTACAAGCTAATAGACGTTGCAAGGGCAAGCAGAAGATCAAGAGCTGGGATAGGATGATTGTGAAGATGAAGGGAAAATTCATCCCAAGGGATTATCAAATTACTCTGTTCGGGAGAATGCAGAACCTGAGACAGAAGCTGATGATAGTAAAAGAATGCACTGAGGAATTCTATAAACTGAACATCAGGGCAGGTCATCGGGAGAGCGATGATGAAAAAGTTGCCAGATATATGAATGGTCTGAGATATGATATCCAGGATGAGATGAGCATGGTAACCATCCGAACGGTGGAAGATGCTTGTCAGATGGCTCTGAAAGCTGAGGAAAAGATGAGTTGAAAGCAGAGTCAGAGGGGCAGAGGCAGAAGTCAGCCCAGAGGCAAAGAAGTTTCCTAGGACAAATATCATAAGCCCAAGGAGGAATGGAAGAATCCTCAGACTCGAATAGAAAGAGGTGGAACCTCACAGAGAGGACCATATGTTGAACAGAGAGGGCAACATAATGAGCAGAGAAGAAATTATGCTGACAACAACACTTTTCCTCGTACTAGAGGTAGAGGAAGAGGAAGAGGTGGAGTAATCACATGCTTCACATGTGGGAAGAATGGGCACAAGTCTTATGAGTGTCTATAGAAAAAGAAGGACATTGGGGAATCTCACATCGCCGAGGCGCAGAGGCGAGATGTTGAGGCAGAAGACGCTAAAGGCGGAAGATCGTTGATGATGCAAAAAGTCCTTTTGACACCTGAGAAGGAGGTGGAAAGTTCAGTCCAAAGGACCAGACTTTTCAGGACTGCTTGCAAGACCAAGGACATGGTGTGCAAGGTCATCATAGACAGTGGTAGCACGAATAATCTAGTTTCTATGGAGATGGTAGAGAAGCTAGAGATGGAGACGACTGATAATCCAAGCCCATACAGAGTTTCGTGGCTACAGAAAGGACACCAGGTAACTGTCACAAAACAATGTTTAGGTAAATTCAATATAGGAGGATATAATGATAAGATCTTATGTGATGTCATTCCTATGGATGTTTGTCATCTATTGCTGGGTAGACCATGGCAATATGACAGGAATGTGATTCATGATGGGCGAATGAACACATACACCCTGGAGAAGAGTGGGAGGACACACATGTTGCTTCCGATAAAGGATAAGGAGGTGAAGCCGGAGGTAAGCAACACAATACTTCTCATGAGTGGGAAGGAACTTCTTACAGAGGTGAAGAAGAAGGAGGATCCACAGTTCATTGTGGTCAGAAAGCCGAGGATTGTTCTGACTAGCACAAGAGTGGATGATTTACCAGAAGAAGTTCAGGAACTGCTGGAAGAGTTCGCTGACATCATAGTGGATGAACTACCTCGTTCGTTGCCACCGATCAGGAGTGTGAGCCATCATATTGATCTCATACCAGGAGCCAGTTTGCCAAATAAAGCCGCGTACAGATTGACGCCGCAAGAGAATGAAGAGGTTAAGAGGCAAGTCCAGGAGCTGTTAGATAAAGGTTTGGTCAGGGAAAGCTTGAGTCTGTGTGTTGTTCCAACAGTACTCAGTCCGAAGAAAGACAGAGGCTGGAGGATGTGTACTGACTCAAGGGCGATCAACAAGATAACCATCAGGTACATATTTCCATTGCCAAGGATGGATGATCTGATGGATTGCTTGAGCAAAGCAAA
Organism: Picea sitchensis; assembly: GCA_010110895.2. Lineage (NCBI taxonomy): Eukaryota > Viridiplantae > Streptophyta > Pinopsida > Pinales > Pinaceae > Picea > Picea sitchensis. The sequence goes on from SNQJ01S0020939.1 coordinate 45,177, forward strand.
GTACTTTTCAAATATTGATTTGAAAAGCGGTTATCATCAGATTTGCATGAGAGAAGGTGACGAATGGAAGACAACATTCAAAACCAACGAAGGGTTGTATGAATGGCTTGTTATGCCATTTGGCTTAACAAATGCGCCAAGTGCCTTCATGAGGTTTATGAACGAAGTCCTGAGGGAGTTCATCGAGAATTTTGTCATTGTGTATTTGGATGACATACTGATTTACAGTAAAACAGTGGCAGAGCATCTGAAGCATTTGGCTACAGTGATGCAGAAACTACAGCAGGAGAAGTTGTTGGTAAACATGAAGAAATCCTCATTCATGAAGACAAAACTCATTTACTTGGGGTTTCTTATTTCGGTGAATGAGTTGAGGATGGATCCAGATAAGGTGGAAGTGATCAAGAATTGGCCATCACCGAGGAATATTTTTGAGGTGAGAAGTTTTCACGGACTGGCTAGTTTCTACCGAAAATTCATCAGAAATTTCAGTGGAGTTAGTGCAGCGATGATGGATATAGTGAAGAAGCGGCATAAGTCTTTTCACTGGACTGATGAGGCTGAGAAGAGCTTCAAATTGTTGAAAAGGAAGATTACGGAACAACCAGTTTTGGTGTTGCCGGATTTCCAGAAGACATTTCAGGTGAATTGCGATGCAAGTGGGTTTGCAATAGGGGCAGCCTTAAGTCAAGAAGACAGGCCGATAGCGTATTTCAGCGAGAAGCTGAATGAGGAGAAATTTAAATACTCCACGTATGATAAGGAGTTTTATGCTATCATACAGGCATTGAAGAAATGGAGGCATTACTTGATACCCAAGGAGTTTGTTTTATACAGTGACAATCATGCACTGCAGTTTGTGACTCAACAGGAAAAGTTGAATCAGAAACATGTCAAATGGGTTGAGTGTATGCAGAATTTCACTTTTGTGATTAAGCATATTTCTGGTACTGCTAACAAAGTGGCCCATGCTTTGAGCAGGAAGTGTTTGTTGTTGCAGAAGTTCAGAGTCAAAACATTGGGTTTTGATGATCTCAGGAACATGTATGCTGATGATAAGGATTTCAGAGAGGCGTATGAAGCAGCTCAGAATCTAGTTCTCAGAGATAGAAGCCAGTGGGCCAAGTACATGATCTAGGAAGGATTGATGTTTAATGACAATCAAATGTGTATTCCGAAATGCTCCATGAGGGAGAATTTGCTGAAAGAGAAACACATTGGAGGATTGGCCGGACATTTCGGTCATGACAAAACATTCGCAAAGTTGAATGAGTCATATTTTTGGCCGGGAATGCGAGCGGATGTCAAGAGGTTTGTAGACAGATGCAGAATTTGCCAGCATTCGAAGGGGAGAAAGAAAAATGCGGGGTTTTATCAACCATTTCCCATACCAGAAAGGTCGTGGGATGCGATTAGCATGGATTTTGTATTGGGGTTGCCAAGAACACAAAGAGGTTGTGATTCAATCTTTGTGGTAGTGAATAGATTTTCCAATATGGCACACTTCATTCCATGTCAGAAAACCAGTGATGCAACTCACATTGCAAACTTGTTTTTCAAAGAGGTCATTCGACTTCATGGGTTGCCGAAGAGTATAGTTTCGGATCGAGATATGAAATTCATAGGGAATTTTTGGAGGACCTTATGGAAGAAGTTGGGAACTAACTTGTTATTTAGTTCAGCTTATCATCCTCAGACGGATGGACAGACAGAAGTGGTAAACAGAAGTCTGGGAGATTTGTTGAGAAGCTTGGTGATAGAGCACCACAACAGTTGGGACAATATATTGCCGCAGGCAGAGTTTGCGTATAATGACTCAGTGAACAGAAGTACAGGACATAGTCCATTTCAGATTGTTTATGGCATACAACTGAGAGGAATTTCTGAATTGAGGGATTCAGAACAGAATGCAACTAGGAGCACTAGTGCAGAGGATTTCACAGAAGCGATGAAGGAACTTCACAGCCGAGTGAAGGAACGGTTGCAGAATTCAAGTCAGGAGTATAAGAAGAGAGCAGATCAACATAGAAGACAACTTCAATTCGAAGTTGGTGACTTGATTTTGGCACATCTGAGAAAGGAAAAGTTCCCGAGAGGAACATATAATAAATTGAAGATGAAGAAGATCGAACCATGTAGGGTCTTGAAGAAAATTGGAGAAAATGCTTATGATATTGAATTACCCGATGGGATCGGAATTTCTCTGATATTCAATGTCTCAGATTTATACCCATACAAAGCTGAGGAAGCAAGAACAAATGATGAACAATCAGAGTTTTAGTGGCGAAAGTAGATGCCAGTTGCAGATAAGCCATAGATGGAGCGAATACTGGATAAACGAGTGGGCAAGAGGACCAGACGAAAGCAATACTTTGAGTATCTGGTCAAGTGGAAAAACCATCCAGTTGAAGATGCCAGCTGGGAGACCAAAGCAGAGATATAAAAACATGGACAGACCGTGCAGGAGCTCATGGACAGGAGCCCATGAATGTTTTCAAGTCGAGGAGTATGATGCAGGAGCATCGCCAACTCATCAAGCGAGCAAGCGCGGAAGCAAAAGACAGCTGGACGAACCAACACAAATTTTGAAATTACTTCGAATTTGATGCGCAAACATTAATGTGGAAATTTAATGAAGCGCACTTGTAAATGTAAATGGACCTTGAGCGGATTTATCTCGTCCTTAGTAAGTAGAGGCATTTAAGGTAGTTAATGTAAAGTAGATAGAATTTAATTCTAGATTAGATTGTTTGAGAGCGCAAGAGGGAAACGGGATATAGACACCCTCATTGTGCATTTGTAACATTATGGAAGAGTATGAGAATTTGTGTATGAAGAACATAGGAGAGAAGCAGAGAGCTGCGTAAGAACACCCATGTACAGATATTTGAATTCATAGAAGAAGCTTTGATTCAAATTCATGGTTTTGTGTATGTTCTCTGTGTATTAAATGTTGATATGCTCATGAATGTTTGCTTCCTGTTATACATTTGCTTTATGTGCTGTGTATGTGATTTCATGTCTTGAGTTTGAAGGCTGAAGGGAAGAAGGAATGAGTTTCAATTGATTCTCTATTTGAGCCAGAGAATTCCTGCAAGGAGTGCAGTTGAAGTGTCTGCAAGGAGTGCGTTGAAAGAGGGTTCAGATAGAGATAGCTTTTGTTCTCATTCATCCCGAAGGTAAAGCTGGGCACAGGAGCTGTGCAAGGAGTGCACATGCCAAGTGAAGTTCAGGGTTGTGAACCTGAGAGAGAGATTGAACGACTGTTGCTGTAGGAGTGCGCAGAGTCAAAAGACTTCAACATTTAGGAAGTGTCTGAAGGTTGCCGCAAGGAGTGCGGGTAAGAGGTCTTTCTAAGAAGATGCAGAGACGTGGAAAATATCAGAAGGCACAGGACCTTCGAGTAATCGCAAAGAGAAGCACAGGGAGTTTGTGCCGTGAAGTGTTTAAACAAGCATCGCAAGTAGTGTGCAAGTGGACAAGTCTTTGAGGAGGAGTACTTGGTTCATTTCACAGAATCTCATCAAGAGAAACGGACGGTCAACATTCTCCGAGGGGAATTCGCGACATCCCGTGGATCGTCAGATCTCACAAAAGTGTAGGGGAGATACTATAGGTATTCTCAAGAGGCTCAAAGCTCAGGAGGGATAGAGCCGTTGATCCAAGCCATCCAGGGCCGTTGGATCACTTGCGGAATCGCCTATCAGGATTTCGTGAGGGAAGAGTCGAAGATTTGGCAACAGAAATCGCGATATTGCGATACGTGATATCCTGACGGGTACGAGAAGAGTGTGGGGCCACAGGGGTCAGAGTGGTGGACAGGTGGCACACCTTATCGGGGTTTCGTGGCGGGAAGGCCCGAAACAAATGCATTAAGATTCACGATCTTGCAAACCCCGAATTGTCGATGAGGCGAAGCGTTGAATAGTCAACCCGCGCATGCGTCGGAGTTTCAGCGTATCGAGCATCGGGAGTCGGGGATACAAGTTGTTTGATATCGCAAGTAGCGCAATCACGATAAGGAAAGTTCTGAAATAGAAGGAAAGGTCAGTGTTGACTGTCATTGGGTCTCGGGGACTTGAGGGTACAATGCTCGACCACTGACCTCGTGAAGTCGCGAAGTCCGATCCTCCGAGTGCAGAGAGGGGATCGCGCGAAGAGTTCTGTGGGTGAAGATTTCCCGATAGGGAAATAGAAGAACCTTGGTGTTCTTCGGGTCGTGGTAAAAAATAATATACTGTGAGTGAACGTGCTTACGAGCGCGTGCTGCGTCAATAAGCAATTGAATAATAAATATTGACGAAGTCAATGTTTATAAAATAGCAATAGTGTACCATGTCACTTCTTCATTAAATGCTAAGAAAACGTGGCATTCAATGTAACAATCAATACTTCATTCAAGTAATGCCCTTAAATAACCATTCAATTTCTCACAAGTAGGACGATAGCTGCACGATGATGTTAATATCAAGAGACGATGACTGCAATAAGTTAGTAGGGTTAGTCTTAGGCTAGGGTTAGAGTATTTAGGGTTTTTTTCAAAGTATTGAGAGTTGTTTTTGTCAGGTTGTTGTATTAAAGATTTTAATTACCTGAAAACACTAAATTGTCAAACCAGGGTATGTGAACTTAGATCTGCTACACTATATGTGCTGGTAAGATTCTAACTCCCACCTAAAGGTTATTCTGAGAAGAAAACATAAACTTACTCTTATAAACTGAATCCTAATGATTATCTTAAAACTAATCATATCTTGTCTAATTAATCAAATGGAAACAATTATGAGTTAATCAAATGTATTTCTATTCCTAATCTAAAGAAATCACCCAAGGCTATCTACCATTATMTTAAACATCTAATCATCAAAATATCTATCTGAACCATAAAAGAGAGAACATTTTAAAAACCTCTTATTTAATCTAAATATCAAGCAGTTCTAAATCTAACAAAGGTGAAACTAATAAATGTCCTATTTTACCCTACAAGTACTGGAAGCTTCCTTTAACCAGATCATAAGCTAGCTACCCTAACAAAACATAGTAAGTCTAAACTCAAATTATCTTCAAATCATGATCAAACTAGAAACTGGAAAACATAGCAAATCTAGTCTAATCTAGGAGAAAGATTAATCGACACTTGGTTCATTCTTCAAATTATACAATGGAAAATAACTCATTCCAACATTCAACGATCTACAAGATAATATCAAACTGAGAATGAACTGAACAAAAAATGACTAAGCCAGAATTTAGCTGAGTAACTTCAAGTTAAAAACTAACTCACACGTAGATTCTACAACTAGAAATAAACTAACTATAATGTGGAAAAGAGACAGTGAATTGAACCTATTGGTGGGCCCAACCAAGAGGTGCAATCACCCTAAAATGAAACCAGAGATACTCAAATTATTCCATGCATAAATGTTTTATACCTCACACTCCATAATTCATAAACAAACTCAAATCATTTAACATAAAATGATATAACGCATAGCAATTATATTATCAGAAATCGCATAACATAATATATCATAACCAACATTTCTTGAGAGCGATCTGAGTTTATATAGATCCTTCCCAAAATAGTCTTGAACATAGGTGCATTTAACTAAGCGAATCTTAGATCTGAAAATGACTCACAGTTAGTTAAAACTAATTTCACAGCTTCATGACACGCAGTGTCAAGAAGCGTGAATCATAAAGCATCATAACAAACAGTTCTATAATTTCACTCCGAGTCATCACATTCATCTATGACTCAATCAATCATATGAATCATACTGTCATTCTAATCTGGCAATGTCGTGCAAATCTTTGACATCTCCACTAAGTGCAAGCCGATACCTGGTACTGATAAATCTGTTTCAAGGAAACAAGTACCTAACTCATGTCACGTTAGTATCGATATTAGTTTAAAGTATCAAAATACATTAAAAATAACTTGAATCATRTGAATACCTTGAATAGCTCCATTTAGGGCAAAATGATGTGAAATGTATCAAGGTAAGGCTCGAAAGGGATGATACTGGATATGAAATGGGGGTATATTTGACATGATATAGGCAAAAATATGGTCAAAATTGGAGAATAACATTCCCCCAAGCTGAAGACTTTGCCTGTCCTCAGGCAACAAAAAGTCAAAAAACTAAGATTCATCAGAGTGTTGTAGCAGTTGCAACCAACATTTTTAATTTCTCATGTTTCTTTATGTTTTTGATTTCCTTCTTACGAACCCGATTAACGGTGATGTGCTTCCTGGCAATCTTCTGCAATCTCCTATTCTTCTGAAAAAGACCTCTATTTTTTCGTTTTAATCGTTCAATCTTTGATGAAAAGTGAGCTTGCCTGAGTTTCATAAGTTCATTTTCTGTTTTTATATGCCGATCCAGTATGGCATATTCATGTAACTTCTCTTTTAACCTGTGATTCCTGTTTTCCAATCTGACAACCATTGGTCGCAAAGATCTACTGGAAGATATTTCACAGTAAGATTCAAATGTCTTACCATGACCTTGTTGTGTTTGAGGGCTGGAATCATGAGTGAACTCATCTGGTCTTTGAACAGGGGTGTCGATTGGACTAGATTCATGAGTGAACTCATCATATACTTGAACAAGGGTGTCGACTGGACTAGATTCATGAGTGAACTCATCATAGACTTGAACAGGGGTGTCGACTGGACTAGATTCATGAGTGAACTCATCATATACTTGAACAGGGGTGTCGACTAGACTGGGTTCATGAGTGAACTCATCATATACCTGAACAAGGGTATCGACTGGTATTTTAATTGGCTTGTCCTGCTCAATTTCTTTGGGCACATTATCTTTCTGATTGACTTTACGGAATTTTCTAATCAATTGAGAGAGAGTCCATGTCATCTCAGAAGACTCCTGAGCCTCCTCATGACCATTCATACTTTTCAATCTTTCCTGTAATGGATAACTAGGCACGGAGTTATCCATATCTGAAAGTGTGCATTTACATTTAGGATTTCTTCTAGGTTTGTCGATTAACTCCTCAAGTTGTTCCACATCAATAATATTTTTAGCAGTTGGAGAAGAAATCAAAGTTTCAACATTTACATCTGTAGGGACAGTGTTTTCCACTTTTTCACGGCTAGTTTCCACACCATCAGAACCATGGACATCAAACGAATGTCCAGTGCCAGGATTATCATCACTGGCCTCAATTGTGAAATCTAGTGTATACTCAAGGTCATCACAGATTTTGGCTAGGGTTTTAACAACCTTTTTCTTAGAAGTCGACTTCTTCTATGGAGCAATGGATGCAATATCTTTATCTTTAGATTTGTCAGAGGCTAGGGTTCTTACAACAAACATATCCCAAGATTCATGTTTGTGGGATAACACAAACTTAACCAAAATTTTGACAAGACCAAAATGAAACAGATTGCCTCTAAAATCTTTTGCTTTGCGAACTTGTTCTGCCATTTTCTTCAAACTCTTCAACAAAAAATAAGGGATGTTTACCAAATGGTTACCTTTGAAATGCAGTAAGAGTCGAGCATGACAGGGAAACACGATCGTGTACCGACCTTCACAAGTGAGGTAGCGTTGAAGTATGGATAGAAACTGAGCCCATTTTTGTTCCAACCACGACCTTGATGTGCCTTCTGACCATTGTAATTTCCGATACTGGGATTGCAGGAGTTGCGTGCAGAGATTTTTGTTGACTGGCTGTCCCTTCATCCATTTCTGACCAGTACTGGGTAACTGAATTGCTTCAGAAATGAACTTTTCTGTGACTTCAAATTCCAGCTCGCCCACTTTAGATAGTCCACCATGAAAGTGCAGAGTGAATTGAAGTGTAATTCTATCATCATACCCGTCAAATTTCTTGAAGAATGACTCCCATCCAGCTTTCTGAAAAATGTGTTTGGTGGCTTCATACTCAGGAAGAGCCTCCAAATCAGCATAAGTCTTCGGTTCGTGACGATTCGCCACCATGATGATACTCGGTGTAACAGGGAAGGTTCAAAGATGAGGAAAGGAATTAGACGAGGGTAATAGAGGAATAGATTATGATGTATGAAATAGGTCGTGAAAGGAATTATGGAAGGACATTTTAAGTGTCGTGAGAATCAATAGCGTGTGAAGGAATGATGATGGTCGTACACCTTTTCAAAATATCATTGCATATGAGTCGTGTCAAATTCAACCAATATAATGCAGTTCATTCTTCATGATACAAAATGTCAAGAAGAGTTGAACTCAACCTCTTAAGTACATAGTATAGGAATGATGAAATGTCATGGAGTATCGAGGCAGTCATAGTTCAAGTTATTAATATGTAATTTAATAAATTAAACTAACATGAAACTATGCTTACCTAAGCTCGAGTACTTACTCCCTATTATGATGTATTTTCTTACTGTAGAGATTTTGAAACCAATTTTGAATCTAGTGAGTGCCAGAGTTGTAACTGGATTCTATACTGTTGATAACCACTGTGACTGATTAATTTTGTCTAGTACTGGCTGATACTGATGAAATAAACCGGGATCTGCATAGAAACTTGAACCAATAATAACTTGCTGAGATTTTTTTTTTCTTGTTTATGAAGCAAATTATCTAATGGCTATCCCTGAACCTGTCTCCTGTTCATTCCTAAAAGGAATCAATCAAAATTATGTCTTCTACAACAACTTCAAATCTTTAACCCATGGTACAATTCTTATTTGTGTGAATAAATGTTCTGGAGTCGAACACAAAAAGAAATCATTGGATTACCAACCATTAATGAATGTCGTTAACCAATGCGAGATGACTCACCATTGATGTCAATGGGCCTCAAGGTACCTATAGTACATCCTAACAGGTAATAATAAAGGTCTTGGTGTCGAGTCACCTGTAGGATCTATCAACCAAGAGACATTGATGTATTCCCATGGTTGTTAGCAAGGAAACTACCATTGAGGCATGCAGATCCCAGGGTACTAAATAGTATATAATCTCTACTCCAGATAAGGTGTTGATGTCGATGGAGTGAGACTTATTGGAAGGTGGACTTTAACGTATCCCACATCATCCAATGTGAGTGCAGAAAAAGTAATTTTGTGGGACAGTAATCACTTGCTTGTGGATTTTATGAGCCCAAGTTAGTATATGCTCATTGCTTTCTCATGTTTTGAGAGTCTGAGAAAAGGCTAAAAGAAAACTCTAGGGCGGTTTCTTTCCCATAATAATCTATCAGGCCTGGCGAAGAATAATCCTATCCCT
>SNQJ01S0020939.1:54805-76756 GCA_010110895.2 Picea sitchensis
AAAATGCTTCTTCTTAATGTATTTATCATGCCATTTGCTACGTTGATTTTGTATGAGGATAGTACTTTGAAGAGCATCTTGTTTGATTTCTCCCAGTTCATTTAATTGCATAACTCTCTATTTCTATGCCTCATCCAAATTCAAACCCAATTCTGCTGCTATGTGGAAGGTATGAATCTGAAATTCTATGGGAAGGAGAATTTTCTTGCCATATACCAATTCATAAGGGGTATGACTAGTAGTATTTCTCCACGTAGTACGGTATGCCCATAAAGCCTCTGGAAGTCTATCGGCCCAATCTTTGTGATGTAAATGTATTGTCTTGGTCAGAATAGCTTCTAGAACTTTATTCGTAGATTCCACTTGCCCATTGGCTTGTGGATGGTATGGGGAAGACTTACAGTGTTTTATCCCATATTTATTTGTGAGTTCCTTCATCAGCTTAGAAGTGAATTGAGCACCTTGATCAGTAACAATCTCTCATGGAACACCGAAGCAGGTAAAGATATCTTCATAAATAAATTCAACCATTGATTTCTCAGTTGCTTGATATAAGTATTTTGCCTCTACCCACTTGGTCACAAAATCTGTACAAACCAAGATGTACTTCTTCTTCCTCGACATTGGGAAAATTGGTCCTACAAAATCAAGTGCCCATTTATCAAATGGTTCAATCACAACCTGCGGTCGTAAGGGAATTTTGTCTGCTACGATAGGTCTCCCCATCCTCTGACAACTATCGCAGCTTCTTACATATTTTGTTGCATCTTTAAACAGTTTCGACCAGTAATATCATGATTGTAAGACTTTATATGCCATTCTCTTATCAGAGAAGTGTCCTCCACATGGCCCGTCATGACAAGCCTGAAGGATATCGGAAATCTCATCTTCCCGAACGCATCTCCTAATGATCATATCGGGACTTGTATAGAAAAGATCACTTCCTAACCAAGAGTAATAAGCACTTTGCTGGACAATTCTTTTCTTTTGTGGTGATGACAAGTGAGCTGGCAGTCTCCCTGTAGCTAAGTAATTTGTCGTATCTGCAAACCAAGGGGTCTTAATAACTACTGCAAATAGATGTTCATCAGGGAAATTATCATTCACTGGAATGTCAGTACTGTCTTGAGGGATACGAGAGAGAAAATCTGCAACTACGTTTTCTTTTCCTGGCCGATCAACTATAGTGATGTTAAATTCTTGAAGTAGCAAAAGCCATCGTGTGATTCTTCCGGTAGTAACTGGTTTGTTCATCAAAAATATAATATCAGAATGGTCGGTATGTACAAAAACCTCATACCCAGTGATGTAATGACAAAATTGGTTAATGGCATGAACTACAGCCAAAAATTCCTTCTCTGTCACAGTGTAGTTCAATTCAGAAGGAGTAAGGTTTTTGTTGGTAAAGTAAAATGCATAATTTTGTTGGTTTTCTTTTTGTCCAAGCACTCCTCCTAAAGTAGTGTCTGAGGCATCAGTTCAAATATGGAAAGGAAGAGACCAATTTGGTCCTCTTAGAATAGGTGCCATGGACAATTTTGCTTTCAAATTTTCAAAAGCATTTTGACAATTGTTGTCCCAACAAAATTATGCATCCTTTGCTAACAGTTTAAACATGGGGTTGTCTATCTTTGTAAAGTTTTCAATAAATCGACGATAATATCCAACATGTCCCAAAAAACTTCGCACATCTTTTTGGGTTTTCGGAGAGGAAAGCTTAACTATTACTTCAATTTTAGCTGGATCAACTTTAATTCCTTCTGCAGATAAATGATGACCCAACACTATTCCCTCAGTTAATAACATTTTACATTTTTCATGACTAAGGGATAAATTTGATTCCTAACAGTGAATCAAGACTTTCTTAAGATTACTTATGGCTTCTTCGAAGGTATTACCCTAAACAGTAAAGTCATCCATGTACACTTCCACACAATCATGAATTAAGTCAGCAAAAATCCCAAGGACTGCTCTCTGAAATGTAGCAAGAGCATTGCATAGTCCAAAAGGTAGCACTTTATAAGCATAAGTGCCCCAAGGACACATGAATTTTGTTTTGTCCTGGTCTTCAAGAGCAATTTGAATCTGATTGTATCCACTATATCCATCTAGAAAGGAAAAGTATCTTTTTCCAGCCAAGGTATCCAAAACCTGATCTATAAAAGGCAAGGGAAAGTAGTCCTTCGGGGTTGCCTTATTCAACTCCCTAAAGTCTACACACATTCTCCATTTCCCTATCATTTTCTTAGGTACCACAATAAGGGGTGAAACCCACTTGCTATAAGAAATTGGATAAATGAATCCTACGTTTAATAATTTCTGTAACTCTTCTTTCACAAAATATTTTAGGATTGGATTCATACGCCTTTGTGGTTGTCTTATTGGTGTTATCTCTGGTTGGATATATATGTGGTGAATACAGGTGTCGGGATGCACTCCTCTCATATCAATGTACTCCCATGCAAATTCCCCTGACTGTTCTTTCAAAAGATTTGTTAACTGCTCCTGTTGGTTGAGATTTAATTCAGAATTGACGTAGAGACATTTGCCTGGGCTAAGTTCTACTGGAATGGTGTATGACCCCGGATGCTCATCAATGGTGAAAACCATAGATGGTGAAAACGAGAAAAATGACTCACTTCGTTCTTGAAATTCCTCTCTGAAAATTTGATCGTATTGAAGATATGTTTGTGGAAATTCGACATTTTCTATCACAGAAAGAAATTGGCTTAAAATATCATCCTCTGTTGGTTCTTGTAATGCGTGAAATTCATCAACAAAGAATAAAGGTTCTTCCTCATCATTCTCGTAATATGGACACTTTAGCCACCACATTTCTTCTGTAACCGGTTGAGCAGGTGGAAAAAGAGTAAGCTTTTGTGAAGAAATTCCATTTGAAATGAACATATCCCCACCATGACATCCTATGAAAGCATTGGCCGTAGCCAACCAAGGTCTCCCTAAAATAATTGGATGACCTTTCGTGGGATCCTTTGAATGAATAATCATGAAGTCGACAGGATATTCCCATGAAGCTAATGTAACAAGAATGTCATCGAGGACCCCAACAAGTTTTATAGTTGTTCTATCAACAAGTTCAAGAACTGTAGGGGTAGGGCGAAGGAATTGACTTAGTTGTAACAATTCAACTGTATTGATGGTAATTATATGAATGGTTGCACCCAAGTCGACTAAAGTATTACCAATAGAAACATTGTTGATAGTAATTGATACTATTGGGTTCCTGGGGTTGGCATACTTCACAATCTTAGGAGTTTCAGAAATACAATTCGATGATTGGCCTACTAGGTGTATCGTGGGTGGATCTTTTTTTTCCGACCTGGTTTCTTAATGCAAAGTTGTTTAATGGTCTTGGTGTATATTGGAACATCTCTGATTGCTTGTAACAATGGAATCTTAACACAAACATTTTTTAGTTCATTCATGATGTCAAACTCAGATTGAGCAATTGGTTTTTCAATGAACAACCTCTCAGGAAAAGGAGGTGTTCGGGGAACATGAGTTTGTATGTTATGCTTTGATTCATATACTTTATTCTTTGAAATGATGACATCTTTCAAAGATACCCCATTTGATAAATCATCTACAGGTTCTTCTTCATGTTCTTGGATAATTACCTTTGGTGTTGTTCTTGTTACAGGCTGAGTTTTATTTAAAGTTTTCCCAGATCTCAATTGTATTTCTTGTATGGAAATGGGGTTTATGGTGTAAGTTGGGAAGTTTTGAAAATCAGCACTATGGAGTGGCAGAGGTGGTATATTATTAGGATTTGGAATGAGTTGAGCGGGTAATATGGTGGGATGAGGTGGATTCTGAGGCTGCTGAGGAGTTTGTTAAATAGGTGGTAAAGGAGGTGGAGTAAATCCAGGCAATAGCTGATGCATGTTTGGAGGGTATTGAGTACATGGATTCTAGGGAATTGGTACCGCATGTTGTTGTTGGTTATTTCCATAATTATGTTCTCTCCATCCCTGATACCAAGGTTGAGCAGGGACATTTTGCAGAAGCCAATTTGGCCAGTTCCATGGATGTTGTTGTTGTTGAGAGAAGGGTGGATAATAGCCGGAAGGTTGTGGGGATGGTTCTTGATACATATTCGAGTTCCTAGGTTTCCAAAGCCTCTTAGGTGCAGATGGAGTCCCTGGAGCTTCCCCTCCTTTGAATATAGCTTGCAATCCTGGTAAAGATGGACAATCTTCTGTTTTATGATTTTCAGTACAAATTGCACATACAGAAACATTGTCCAAAGGACACTCTCGTAAAGGATGCCTTTTTCTACATTTTGGGCAGATATGCTTAATACAAGGTTTTCCTCTTCATGCTTTTTCTTAATCTTCAGAGTGTCTAACTGAGAGCCGATTGTTCCTAAAATGTCTGTTTTAAAATTTTCCAAAAGGTTTCCCAATTCAATTCTAGTAACTCCCCCAAATGTGGGTATTTTGGTGTTTTTGTTGACAGGTTCTCTCACACTTTTTGTCGTTTTCCCCCCACTTCTCGAGTAAGTTCTACATAGTTCACTGAGTGCTTCAAAGTCTTTATGATAATTGTCTCCTGAAGCCATTAAGTTGAGAGTGTCAATGTATTCATCTGAAACCCATTTTAAGAAAAGAGTCTTGATTGCTTCATCTTGGAGATCATTATATTTGGATTTTTGAAGAGTATATGTAAATCTTTCTAAGAAGTATTCAAGGCTCTCTTCATATTGTTGTTGCATTTTAAAAATATCATTTCGAGAATCCTTGGGTCTACAATAGTCTTGGTACTTCTTTAAAATTTTTGTCTTCATATCTTCCCAAGATCTAATGCTGTACTCTCCTAAAATCATGAACCAACGTAATGCAAAATCTTTTAGGGTAGCAGGAAACAACTTCAGCTTATGTGCATCCTGGAGATAATTATAACTCCTGCACAGGATATCAAATTCAAAAAGAAAGACATCTGGGTCTTCACTACTTTTCCCATAAAAGGTTGGTAGTGCCGAAGGTGGGATATTTTTCATATTGACATTTTGGACCAAATACAAAATTGGAAACCCAAAGGTGGTTTCTGGTCTTAGCTCAGTCTCTACTTGTTCTTCTTCTTCATTTTCAACATGAATTTCTCCTCTCTCTCTTCTATCCAATTCTTCCATGTCAAAAAGATTACCAAAAATTGTATATGCAATCTGATCTTTCTTTGGTGAGCGTGTGAAATCCCATCTCTCTGGATTCTTTTTGACATAATTACTATCTCCTATTGGTTCTTTTGAGGATCCTATTACCTTTGATTCAACATTTGTAGTTGTTATTTGTGAAACAATAGTGTCAGGGTTCCTGAAAATAGCTTGCACTTCTTCTGGATTAACTATGCCAACTGAGTTTGGATCACCAGGAATTTGAATTTGTTGGTATGTGGTGTTTCCTGGTTCTATGTTTTGCTCTATGGTTTCCTCAGCCAGAGTTCCAGTCTCAGTTTCTATTGCTTTTTGGGTGGAGGTTTCTTCTTTTTGTTGTTTTGAGTTTCCCCTAACTCTGCCTCTATAATCTCTATTTCTCATGAAAACATACTAGATAAAAGAAAAACTAAGATTGGGTTTCAGAGGAACCTGTGATAACAGATGTGTCAGTTCTCACCCTTCATCTCACAACTCCTCTTTCGTCAACCTTCTAGACATACCACACCAAACCAAATATATTTAATAAAATAACCAAATCAATTATCTAACTTACCTTCTAAACAACTCCCCGGCAATGGCACCAAAAACGTCAGGTTGTTGTATTAAAGATTTTAATTACTTGAAAACACTAAATTTTCAAACCAGGGTAAGTGAACTTAGAGCTGCTACACTATATGTGCTGGTAAGATTCTAACTCCTACCTAAAGGTTATTCTGAGAAGAAAACATAAACTTACTCTTATAAACCGAATCCTAATGATTATCTTAAAACTAATCATATCTTGTCTAATTAATCAAATGGAAACAATTATGAGTTAATCAAATGTATTTCTATTCCTAATCTAAAGAAATCACCCAAGGCTATCTAACATTATCTTAAACATCTAATCATCAAAATATCTATCTGAACCATAAAAGAGAGAACCTTTTAAAAACCTCTTATTTAATCTAAATATCAAGCAGTTCTAAATATAACAAAGGTGAAACTAATAAATGTCCTATTTTACCCTACAAGTACTGGAAGCTTCCTTTAACTAGACCATAAGCTAGCTACCCTAACAAAACATATTAAGTCTAAACTCAAATTATCTTCAAATCATGATCAAACTAGAAACTGGAAAATAGAGCAAATCTAGACTAATCTAGGAGAAAGATTAATCGGCAATTGGTTCATTCTTCAAATTATACAATGGAAAATAACTCATTCCAACATTCAATGATCTACAAGATAATATCAAACTGAGAATGAACTGAACGAAAAATGACTAAGCCAGAATTTAGCAGAGTAACTTCAAGTTAAAAACTAACTCACACGCAGATTCTAGATCTAGAAATAAACTAACTATACTGTGGAAAAGAGACAGCGAATTGAACTTGTTGGTGGGCCCAACCAAGAGGTGCAATCGCCTTAAAATGAAACCAGAGCTACTCAAATTATTCCATGCATAACTGTTTCATACCTCATGCTCCATAATTCGTAAAAACTCAAATCATTTAACAGAAAATGATATAACGCATAGCAATTGTATTATCAGAAATCACATAACATAATATATCATAACCAACCTTTCCTGAGAGTGATCTGAGTTTATATAGATCCTTCCCAAAATAGTCTTGAACATAGGTGCATTTAACTAAGCGAATCTTAGATCCAAAAATGACTCACAGTTAGTTAAAACTAATTTCACAGCTTCATGACACGCAGTGTCAAGAAGCGTGAATCATAAAGCATCATAACAAACAGTTCTATAATTTCTCTCTGAGTCATCACATTGAGCTATGACTCAATCAATCATATGAATCGAACTGTCATTCCAATCTGGCAATGTCGTGCAAATCTTTGACATCTCCACTAAGTGCAAGCTGGTACCTGGTACTGATAAATCTGTTTCAAGGAAACAAGTACCTAACTCATGTCACGTTAGTATCAATATTAGTTTAAACTATCAAAATACATTAAAAATAACTTGAATCATATGAATACCTTGAATAGCTCCATTTAGGGCAAAATGATGTGAAATGTATCAAGGTAAGGCCAGAAAGGGATGATACTGGATATGAAATGGGGGTATATCTGACATGATATAGGCAAAAATATGGTCAAAATTGGAGACTAATAGTTTTGATCAAAATATTCACAGGCTTGGTCTTAGATCAATGCGTTTCTAGGGTTAATGGAGTCAAAAGGAGGACGCAGGAGATGAAGGATCAAGGAAGATAGTAAGGCTAAGGACTAGAGGGTGGAGCTTTGAGGTGTTACTATGGCAAGGCCTCAAGGAAAAAACAATAGGGGAGAGAGGCTCACTTTGGTGTAGGGGAACTAGGCCTCAGTGCTCTCTCCTCCTTCCTTAACTCAATGGAAAAAACAACTAGCTTAGAAAGTGGCATAAGACAAGAGGTCTTGCTGGCAACGCGTTGGTTTAGAAAGAATTTACCAACAAAACCTAGGTAAAAACGGTTCTTCAAGGTGTAGGGGAACTGGGCCTTGAGGTGTCTTCTCCTTCTTAGCTTAAAAATGTAAAACGACTAGCAAAGAAGAGGAAGAATAGAGTCTAGCTAAATCTAGGCTCTATCTCACTTCAAATAATGGTTGAAAATCTTGACGGGGACATGAGACAAGGACCTATAATGTGTGCTTGTCACCTAGGGTTTATTCAACAAATTTGTAACAATATATGTAAGAAATAACAATACAACCATTCAATTAAGAGGTTTTGCAGAAATTTACTTACATTTCACCAAGAAATAACATAGCAAACCCTAGTTGTAACACCTTCCATCAAGAGATATGCCAAAAATGCCAATAGAAATCCAAAAATGTCTTCCTTCAACAAGTGTGCCTCACAATTTCAGCCAAAAAACCCAAATGTAGAGAAAATTTCAGATCTCACTAATGAGTGAGTGAGAGATGATGAAAAAATGAAGGTTAAAACCTTCAATTTAGACAGTGCCATGACCTAATTTCACTTTTAGGTCATAAAAAAGGCTGACAAGGCCAACATACTAAAAATCATATTGTTTTATATTAAATGCTTAAAATTAAACCCTTATAAAGCTAAAGAGAGATGCCATGCCCCTTCTAGGGTGACGTTAGCCCCTTTTAGGGCAAATGCAACATCCTAGAGAAAAACGTTAGCCCTCCTTGGGATTCTCCAACCTGCCACACATGCCAACACTACCAAATCTGCCTCCCAAGACTTCCACAAGTCTATATGATGTCATGATCATCATGGTTGACGTCTTGGGCCTTCAGGGTCAACATTCTATTGGAGAGGGCACAATCCCCCTAGGTCAAGCTCTGATAGGGTGCCTCTGCTGGAACATCCTCCTCTTCTCCGGTGCAAGGCCTCTGGTACATCCATGTCCTGTCTCTGCCCCTTGATGGGGTCTCAACATCCATCTGGTGGGTTCTTCAGACCCATGGAGGTCTGAACTGATCATCTCCCCATGCATACCGATCCAGAGTGGTACCTGTCCGTCGGGCATGATTTTGCACATCAAAAACTACGCCCTCCATGGGCTCATAAGTCATAGGTATCATAGCAATGTCAATCACATCTCATCATCAATATTATTAAACATGTGCATAAAATCCCTAATATCTCAATTAAAAGCTCAAAGACATTACACAAGCTTGCAATACAAGTTTGGAGAAAATGATAGGGCGTCCTATTGGGCTAGTGTCCATTGGAAGAGGAAAGTTTCCGGAAGAGAACTCATCGGAGCCATGTAAGTGGGTGATGTGGATAAGGGATTTCTAGGCAAGTGGGTGCAGTGAGAGCAGAGGATGCAAAAATTTACCTGTGGGTGCCTTTGTAGAAGACAAGCTGCACATGTCCTGGATGTAAAATTTTCCAAGCCCATGCCTTCTATTTTTTATTATTTTATTCTTTACTTCTTTTTCTTCAAGAGGCTAATCAGGGGACACTTCCTTGGCATGGTGGCTAGTGGTGATAACGTTACCCAAAAGTACTTTCACAGAAATGAGAAGGTTGGCTTGTGATGAGACCCCCTTTCCCTTGGCCATGAAACCAAGGGTCACTACCCTAGCGTGGTAACCAACTGGTGGTAATTTCATACTACTAGGTACCCATGGACCTAATAGGCTGGCTCGTGATGAGACCCCCTATCCTCTGACTAGGTCTTGTTTTATATTTTTTATGGGTCCCTCTTGTTTCTTGTTGAGAATCCTTTTATTGCTTTCTCGGGGATCCCTGGGTGAAGCATATTGAGGTTTTATTCTTTGGATTTTATCTTTTTCCATCTTGCTTTTGCCTTCTGGGCCTTTAGCCCCTTCTTCCCATGAGATAAAGTGCAATCCTGATAATAGGTCGATCCAGTGCCCGAACAAGTGTAATGGGATAGGTGAGCAAGAAGCAAGATGAAAAAGTGGTGTTGTGATGGGAGCGGACGATGGATTTTTAGAAATCCCCCCAAGTGGCAAACCAAAAACTACGGACATAGTCTTACTAGGGCATCCTTTAAATACCTCCAGACATGGTCAAGTGGGAAAATATAAGATCCAAGCATTTGTTAGAAACAAAAGGAATTAAATTCACATATTCAATGGTTTTGATGATCAAAGTGACACATACCATGATACCCAGACTCATTACCTCATGGAGAAAGAACCATCTCTGACGGAAGACCAAGCCGATGGTGATGGATGTTGCTGCTGCTGAAAAGATAGAGGCGCTGAAAAGAAGATGGGCCCTCCAAGGTCATGCTAAATTCGATCCAGCTCTCGGTACTCCATGTCTAAGACCTGTGGGCCTCGAGACATGATCTCCTAGTTATCCCTAAAAGTGGGGGATAACAGGGCCATTACTTTTGAGTTCCACATTTTGTCCCACCAAATGGAATCTCGATCCCTTGAATGTTGAAGTTCTAAAACTCGATTGTAAGCATGTAATGTAGACAATTTCCTTGATGCATGTTTGCCTCATCTTATTAAGTATGACCTCTTATTTTGTAATTAGTTCTCTTTTATTTACTTTTGTTCTTATTGTTGCCTTGCTATTCTTGGCTAAATTGACCCTGAAGTGAAAGCTTCAAAATTTTCATCTTTTGAAACATTGAGATTAGGGGTCAATAGTGACAAGGTGAGGGAGTCTAAAAAATCATGCATGTCTTCCTATGAAAGTATTTCCTATTATTTGTTTCACCTAGAGATTGCTAGTTTAATCAAGTGGTGAAAATCCAACATGAAATCTTCCCAAAAGAGTGTTTAGTTTTACAAGTGGAGGAAACTAATTACATGAATCCCTTCCCAAAAGAACATTTATTTACTATTTGGAATTTCCTAGGAGACATTCTATGATGACATTTATTTCTACATTTTCCAAATTTGACCTTTGTTCAGAAATGTTAGAAATTCTAAGGATAATCTCCATATTTATGTGAATGTTGATTTTGTTCTATGTGCCATCACCATATTAGGCTAGATTATCCTATCTTTTTGGAGATGCATATTAGTTTCTAGCTTATTAGTGGCTATTTGTTATCTAATTATGGTCTATCTCATCGAAAGTTTTGGATCTTGATAAATTGATTTACAACCTTCATTGTCGAGGAATATTGGAAGAGCTCATAAATGAAATCAATTTTTGTTTTAATTTTAAAAGAGACTACACAAAATGATGGTATTCTTGAGTATTTCTTTGGAATGGAAGATCTTGTGAAATGAAGAAGCTCATTTATGTGCATTGAATAGGGAATTGGGGCATTGAAGAAGGAGATATAAGATGTCCTTGATTTGGCCTAAAAAACATTTAAGAAAAGTTTTGAGGGTTTTCTGGATGATTTGGCTCCTCATAACATTGTCTCCCATGATCATTGTGTTGTGGAAAAATTGTATTCACTAACTTTTACATTCTATGGCAATGTAATGTTTCATATCTCATCTTTCCTTTTTATAGTACTTTCATTTTGGGTAATTCTTTTGCGATGATAATATACACGTATGGTGATGTAAGGTAACTCTATCTAATTCGCTTGTTGAGTTGGAAGATTGTGTTCGAGCTATTCTTAATAAGATGGAAAACAAGATTAATGAATTATAACTTTAGAGCTATTAGTTCTATGCCCTTGTCAAACCCAAAGGGCTTTTGAAAGTGAAGGTGACTTATAAAAGGCTTAGTTTACCTTGGAATATGCTTTAGTCATTTAATTTTATGGTCATTCCTTTCTTTAAATGCTTATGCATGGAATGTTGTAACATTGTTGATCCTACTTGAACTATTTGCATTTGAAAAACCCTCAATGTTCTCTAGTTATTGATTATTGTTGGAAGGATTTGTTTCCCTATGTTAGCTGTCACCTTGGATACTTAATTTATTGTGTTACATAGTGGTATAATTTGGAACTTATCCATCATAGTCATCGCTTTCTCCATAACAATGAGAGTAATAAATATGACATTCAATACTTTAAGGGAATTTCTTATTTTTTAATCTATTCTTACATTGCTTGCGAAGTGTCCCCGCTACTATTTTCCAAAATATCATGAATAAATTTGCTAGAAATCCATTTCGACCTAGGGCCTTTCCATTTGTGAAATCTATCATTCCTTGGAATACCTCTTCCTTGGATATAGTTTGACATATGCTCTTGTTATGAGTTGGTATAATAGGTGCATAGTTGGACTTCAATTTCCATTCTTGTGTCCGGTATGCCCCTTGTGTTTTCATGCAACCTATTCTATTGCAACTTCGATTCCTTATTGTAGTTTGTTGAGTTTAGTGTCATTCCCTTCCTTCAATCCTTCGACTCTTCATTTTTGTTTAGATAAAATTTCTTTTTCTAGTTCTTGGCCCTCTATTTACATATGTGGGGAAAAATTCTTCCCCATTGAGATCCTTTGTTAGACCTTATTGCAAGGGTTCCCCTTATTTTGATATCCTCTTGAACTTTGTTCATTCCCATTAAGAATTTGTGTTTTTTTGAAGATATCGTGAAAATACCACTTGTTCTAATATTTTAGATCCATTTTTAGTTTTTTTTTTTTAAATTATTATTTCTTTATATATTTTGTATTATAAAGAAGTTTCATTGCATTATTGTTATAACCCTAATTTCCACCATACATGCTTACTTGGCATCAGGCCATCTCATATTCCTTCTTTGCCAAGCTAGTATTAAACAACTCTTCTTAAAAACACCCTTTTTAAAGGCACACACGCCCTACTCCACTACAACCCACGTGTACACTCTAGCTGACCCACTATAGCCCGCGTGTATACTCTAGTTGACCCACTACAGCCCGCGTGTACCTATAAAAGCACGAAAAATGAAAAGTTGCCGACGGAACACATAGTTTTGGGTAAGTTAACTAAACCTTTCGACCATGCATGGCCAGTCACTCGACCAAATACCTAGCTCCTTCTAGCCTATAAAAGAAGGGCTAGGGGTCCCATTTGAAAGAAGAAGAGTATAGAAACTCTGCCCAAATTTATACCCCTTTGCTCCAATTTCCTACAATTGTATTGTGAGGTTGAGTAGTTGGTACATTATGAAGAGGAGCCCAGGACTAGGTTAGAGGAGCAGTGTCGACCACATATTGTAAGTTTACTCTTGTGAATATTATTACAAAAGGAATAATTTTCCCGTCCCGCCATATCACGTGTTCAAGTTGAATATTTATTTTATGATATTGTGACAACTAACCCAACAATTAGTATATGAAATGCATGTTCCCAGCTTTTTGTTTGTTCATGTGTGAATGCAAGTCAGCTTTGGGAGGAGGCTTGCAATAAAAAAGCGAGTGAAAGTAAAGGGATCGACATCAAACAGAGGAATCAAGGTAGAGTTACCGAATTTTGTTTACACCTTTGTATTGCATGAATGTGGGGTTTTGTGTTGGGAGAATATGAAAGAGTAGGAGCCTTTGAAATGGTCATTTTCTGCATGCATGATTAGAGCCCTTAAATTCTAAGTCCGTAGGAGGGATCCTCACCCACAACAGAATTGGTGACCATACTGGGGAGTCGCTAGGGTTCTTTGGGGATTTGTTATTGGGTATTTTGAAATTGGTTTTACTACCTTTTTTGAGTTTCTGTAAGAAGTCTAAGTGTTCAAAGGTTCTGGTTCTCAATACCAGTCTTCTCTGCTCTTCTTACCAGACTATTTCTTTTTTGTTTTTGAGAGTCTTAAGGCATACACGCCTTATAATGGGACAACCCGTGTATGCACGTGCCCTGCCTTTAGTCAGCCCGCGTATGTACACCTGCTGATGAAGTGCTAGATGTGTGTCTAAGAATCTAGGAAATCCTTCTCAGGAAGAGGCAATCATCCTCTCCCCTGCAAAAGTGATCCTTCTCAGGGGTCTTCTGGGTCCTTTTAGGTCTCTAATTAAATAGTCAATAGTTAGGTAAAAACCTCAGGATTATCTTTTTTTTTCTAAATTTTTCTTTCCTTCTTTGTCAAAGTAAGTTTTTGCACCTTTAAGGGGTTTTGGTTTTCAATACCAGTACTCCCTGCCTAAGCTTAGCTGCTTGTCTTCCTTTTTTGAGGAAAAACAGAGGCACAGACGACCTGTAGTGGGACTGAACGTGTGCATACAAACCCTGCCCTTGGATAGCCCGCGTGCATACGCTGGCTGTTGAAGTAACAATCGCGTGTCTATCTAGAATTTTGTTTTTGAAGAGGCAGTCATCCTCTTTCCTGTCGAGAGTCATTTTTTAAGGGATTTTCTTGTCTAATTATAGTCTTTGTCATAGCAGTTTTAGCCTAGGTTGGACTCCAGCATAGCTTGCTTTTTGATTAAAATATTTGTTCTGTTTCTTAGCTTTTTTAACTTATTTTTTAGCTTGAAATTTTAAGAAAAATGAGTTGGGGGGGCCATGAATCGTGCATTCATCAGTTTCTTTTAGAATATTTTGTTATATTTGCTTTGATTGGAAGAATATATATATATATATAATTAGTTTGATAGATATCTTTCTTTCCTGACATTTTCTTTGCATTGTTATTTGAAAAAGAAAAAAATAAGAAATATAATCATTCTTTGCCAGTGTTCATATAAGTTTCATCATTTTTTTGCAAGATTCTTAACAACATCAGTTGCACTACCGTACCCTTTTTGAGTAAATCAAGCCAGTAAAAAGAACGCTAATTAAAATTTACTTGACTTTATATTTGTAGGGTCCATCAACTAGATTAGGCTAGAGCCTTGATTTAGTTTGGAGAGGAAACTCTTCAAGGCTATAAAACAAACATACGAGTCTGTGCTAAGGAGTGTAGAAGTCCAGTAACGTGGAAATTATCTGGGACCCCCTTCTAACACAAAGTCTAAACACGAGGTCACGTACAGAAAGGTAGCAGAGATAACCCCTCCAAAGCTGGACCAAGCGTAGTGGGGAATGCATATAGAGGACTTGCCTTGGGATTTCGTTGATCGCATTTGCCATGGAGATTCGTGGGTCTCGAATCTGTTTGAGGTCCTCAGTCGTCTTCTGGAACACTTTATTTTGATACCCTTGATAGGTTTCGGGCTTGATACCCTGCTCATTGCGGTCCACCCGACTGTCGACTGTACCCGCCTGGTGATTGTTCACGAGCTAGCAACCTAGTTGCCTTTAGTTTAGGTACTTTCATAGGTGACTGTGAGGGTATACCGCAGTACCTAGGGCAGACATCGCGCCACACTTTGCAGAGTATACCCAGAGGGTGCTTTCATATTCGAGTTGCACTTGCACCGGTAAGTTGCACTAGTGTTGGTTGGTGTAACTATTCTTCCAACTAGTTAGTCGTTTGCTTGATTTGCCTTTAGGATTTTTTCTAGTGTGTGATCTATGCTCCCTATTTTTCCATAGTGATTTAGTCAGTCATGGATTTGGGTCTTTGACCTTGGGTGGTAGACCGCCCACTCCATCGGTCGTGAGGACTTTTTGGTCTTTCACTTAGAAACGTTGAGTTGCCTCTTTACAAGTGTTGTTTTGATAACACTGGTTCTTCAGAGTCAGTGTGTGAGAATTTTACCGATTTGAATGATCCCGCAAGGGGAGAACCTTTGCATAAGGTCTTCATGGCTAAAGTTCCCGATGATACCAACCAAGGAACCCCTTCGAAAGGGGATTATTGTGCTTTTCCTTTCTTCGGAAACGTTGGTGTCCCTTTGATGGCCACTTTGTACATTCCTAGGTTGAATGTGGGACTACCGGTTTGGTTGGGTACCATTCCAAATGTCCTGAATTCTCTTGACGCTTATCAGTTAAGCACCTTAAGTCATGGGAACCCTACTGATGTTTCTTCATTAGCAAAGTCTTCTCCTCCTCCTTCTCTCACCTTTGGTGAAAGTACAGTTACTAGTAACCGGAAGTCTACACAAAATAGAAAGAGGAAGAATAGGAAGAAGAAATCACCAACCTCTGTGAGTCATGTTGGAGATAGGTCGACAACCTATGCAAGTCGCGTTGAAGACCAACACCCAACCTCTGCAAGTTATGTTGGGGGCACACACCCACCCTCTGCAAGTCATGCTGGGGGGAAAAGTCCAATCACTGCTAGTCATACTGGTAATAGGTCTGTAGCCTCTGCAAGTCATGTTATCGACCCATCACTAACCTCTGCAAGTCATGTTGGAGATGTGCGACCAACCACTGTTAGTCATGCTGGGGGCATTGATTCTGTTGAGAAACCTATATGGATAGGATGTAAGCCTAAGTTCCATTGTAAGCTTTGCAAGGGATATCACCTTACTCATTTGTGCCCTGGAATTCCATAGGTACACAGATTGTGGTCCCTGTTTGCAAGCTCTTCTAATTCTGAGTCTTCTGAGGTTTCCTCGTAGTCTATTCAACCATTGGTTGAGAAAGTGGTCACATTGATGCAGTCATCGATTGATCCCACTCCTCTTTTGGTGGGTGAGGTGCCTTTAGACCTTGTAGTCTCTCAACCTATTCAACCATTGGTTGAGAAAGTGGTCATGCCGATGCAGTCATCAATTGATCCCACTCCTCTTTTGAGGGGTGAGGTGCCTTTAGACCTTGTAGTCTCTCAGATTATGTAGTCATTGGTTGAGAAAGTGGTCATGCCGATGCAATCATCAACTAATCCCACTCCTCTTTTGAGGGGTGAGGTTCCTTTAGACCATGTAGTCTCACAACCTATGCAGTCATTGGTTGAGAAAGTGGTCACGCCATCGCGATCTTCAGTCGATCCCACTCTTTTCTGAGAGAGTGTCGAGTCTACCAAAGTGGTCATTCCATTGCAATATTTAGTTGATCCCACTCTTCTCTTGAAGAGTGTCGAGTCTACAAAAGTGGTCATGCTGATACCATCTTCGGCTGATCCCACTTCTCTCTTGGGGAGTGAAATGTCTACCGACTATGTTTTCAACATTTCCAGTTCCGTACTTTCAGAACAAGGGGGCATTCTGCTCGCTCCAAGCACACCCCCTCCAAGCCCTAGGATGGTTTCCTTTGCTTGGAATGATCTTGTTGAGCCTCGTCTTCCTTATTATGCACCTTTTCAAATAAGGGTTGAAGTTAATTCAACAAACATTTATCGATGTATTGTGGATGAAGGAGCCTCTACAAGTATTTTATCCTCCTTGGTTTGGAAAGTCTTGGGATCTCCCAAGCTTGTGTCTGCTTCACATGAGTTGTTGGCTTTTGACTGACATCCTAGTGAATATTTGGGGGTTCTTCCTCAGTTTTCTATCTCGTTAGGTGGGAATATTGTCCGTGTCGATGTTATAGTGGTGCAAGGCCCGTTAGATTTCAATATACTTCTTGGGCATGATTGTGTATATGCTATGAACGTTGTGGTATCTACGCTCTTCTGGGTGATGCATTTCCCTCACAATGGAAGCATTGTCACTATTGACCAGCTCGCATCCGATAATCACCATCCTAATTCAACGTTAGTTCAGGCTGCCCCTTTATATGTTCCTAGTGTTCGTGTAGACTCCACCCCGCCACTGGTTAATTATGTGGCGTCTTATCCTCGATGTTCAATTGCTTCTGAGAAGGAACCTGTGCAATCATGTTTCCCTTATCGAGACTTGAAATCAACAATTAATCCATTGGTTCATCCAATGGGGGCATGGGAGCCCTTGCTTCCCCCTCTTGGTCCAAGTGGGCTTGAGTATCCTTCTGAGTCTGATCTCGTTGTTTGTAGATCCTCAAGCCCTCATGCTTGTGATTCTTCGTTGATAGAATCTGCCAGTCCTGGCCATAACCTCCATCATCATATGGAGTATGGTCAGTTTAATTCACCCTTTGGGACTGTCGACCCTCGTTTGCATGATTTCTCACATTTTAAATTGCCTTCAGATGAGGCTATCCTTGAAGCCATGACTACGGTTTCTATACCGCGGGAGGACTTACACCATCGTTTGTGTTTTCTTCCCTTTTGGGAGACTTTCCAAGTTGACTATGGAAGAGACTCTTTGTATGAGCCTAAAAGTGGGCTCTACTTGAACCAATTTCATACATGAGTCATAGCCCCCAACAGATCTTATTTTAATCCCTTTTCAGACCCTTTAAAACATGAAAATATTGTCGAGCGATCTTGTTGATCTTCACGCTCATTAAACTAAAATTTGAAGGCACGTCTGTCTAGCGGTAGTTTACCCCTTTTTCAGCCCGGATGGTCAACTGTACGAACAAAGGTATACTCTAGGAACTTCAGTTATCTAGAAGAGTATTCTCAAGTATGATTTTAACCCTTTTTCGGGCCTGAGGGACTAAATTTACGAAAAAGGAACCCCCACAAAGTCCATAGTTAAGCTCTTTTCAGACTCCCTAAAATTGAAAAGATCGTCGAGTGAACTTATTCTTTCACACTCGTTAAAATGGTCCAGAAGAACATTCCTAACGAAGTCCATAGTTAAGCTCTTTTCAGACTCCCTAAAATTGAAAAGATCGTCGAGTGACCTTATTCTTTCACACTCGTTAAAATGGTCCAGAAGAACATTCCTGACAGAGTCCATAGTTAATCTTTTTTCAGACTCCTTAAAAATGAAAAATTCGTCGAGTGATCTTGTCTCTATCACACTCATTAAAATGGTTTTGAATAGACGTCTGGTCGGTGCTAGTTTACCCCTTTTTCGAACCGACTAGACTATCTCCAGAAAAGGTACCCCAACGGAGTCTCATTTTACGTTTTTTCAGACTCTCTAAATATGAAAAACCCCCAAGATTACCTTCTCTGGGCTCATTAAAATTACATTGAAGGATGTTACCATTGTGTGTTTTGTTAACCGCGTTTGCATACCTACGTCTTTGGTCTAAATGTCGGCTCCAAGTTTCTCTCAACTGAACCATCTGAAGCATGCCTTATACGCAAACCCTATAGCACTTTGCCTCTACCCTCTGACACCTTTGGCCCCTGGAGGATTGTTCCCGAGTGTCCTTTTCCTGCATATGTTCGTTTTCCCTGAGCATCCCTGTGTTCCATGCGCTTGGAACTAGTATGTTTGGGACGCTCGATTCTCCTTTGTAACGTAGCATTCTTTTAATATTTTTCAAGCCTTCCAAAATTATTGAAAAAGACAAAAAAATCAAATATACCCCAAAAAGATGAAGGGAAAAGTATTTTCTTTTTATTGGCAGCACAATGAGTCACCCTTGGACAAAGCACATCAATCTGTTTGTTCGACAAGCCCTGAAATTTAATATGACCTTAGGAAGTTGTTCTCGCTACATAGAGCCATGTCCTCCTGAGTTTGGTTATTCTTCCAAACATATGGAGAGTTTGCGGTGCCTCCTGCATCATGAACTTATGTCAAAATATCATGCTGCTCGAGTCTCATCATTTGTTGTGCTATTGTCCAGGGAAATTTTTACCAAGCCTAAGTCGACCCATTTGCAGTTTGTCTCTTGCCCCCATGCCTGAGCATCCCGAAGGTCCAATCAAGTCTTTGCTCGAAATCCATGAAGCCCTCAACCTGATCTTCAAGATCCTCTAGTCCATGACCGACGAGCCGTCAAAGACCTATGGGTAGTGAAGTCGTACACTCATATTACACTCCTACCCAAGTTTTGAAGATTTTGAAGTTGTTGCTCGAGCTCTGAAGACCTCATCTCCAGCCATCAGGCCTTATCAAATTCTAGAAGATGGATACTATAAATGTATATCTTTTTTATTTCGAGATGTAGATCCGTTGTGTATTGCTCGCGGCTACACTTTATATAGTTATATGACATGGATCTACAATGTATTTGATTGGTAGCCATGATTTTATTTCATTTCGAGCATGGGTATGCCCGCCTCGGTGAGACAATTGTTATTTTGCAGATGGCACCTCCCAAATTATGGTCCCTGGGCTCACCGGTTTGGTACGTTGATAAATATTTATAATGTATTTCGACCATCATATGCTCTTCTGACCTCACACATTAGGGGGCATCTGTTATAACCCTAATTTCCACCATACATGCTTACCTGGCATCACACCATCTCATATTCCTTCTTTGTCAAGCTAGTACTGAACAAATCTTCTTAAAAACACTCTTTTTAAAGGCACGCGTGCCCTACTCCACTACAACCCTCATGTACACTCTAGCTGACCCACTACATCCTGCGTGTACACTCTAGCTGACCCATTACAGCCCACGTGTACCTACAAAAGCATGAAAAACGGAAAGTTGCCGACGAAACACATAGTTTTGGGTAAGTTAACTAAACCTTTCGACCATGCATGGCCAGTCACTCGACCAAATACCTAGCTCCTTCTAGCCTATAAAAGAAGGGGTAGGGGTCCCATTTGAAAGAAGAAGAGTATAGAAACTCTGCCCAAATTTATCCCCCCTTTGCTCCAATTTCTTGCAATTGTATTGTGAGGTTGAGTAGTTGGTGCATTGTGAAGAGGAGCCCAGGACCAGGTTCGAGGAGCAGTGTTGAACACATATTGTAAGTTTACTCTTGTGAAGATTAATACAAAAGGAATACTTTTCCCATCCTTCCATATCACGTGTTCAAGTTGAATATTTATTTTATGATATTGTCACAATTAACCCAACAATTAGTATATGAAATGCATGTTCGCATCTTTTTGTTTGTTCATGTGTGAATGCAGGTCAGCTTTGGGAGGAGGCTTGCAATCAAAAAGCGAGTGAAAGTAAAGGGATCGACATCAAACAAAGGAATCAATGTAGAGTTACTGAATCCTGTTTACACCTTTGTGTTGCATGAATGTGTGGTTTTGTGTTGGGAGAATATGAAAGAGTAGGAGCCTTTGAAATGGTCATTTTCTGCATGCATGATTAGAGCCCTTAAATGCTAAGTCCGTAGCAGGGATCCCCACCCACAACAATGATGTACATCTTCAATCCTTGTGGGATCTTATATAAACACCACCAATTTTGTCTCTTTAATTTTAGATGTAGGGGTAATGTTCATTCAAATAGAAAACATGGATTTTGAGGATTTCCATTTTATTGGTTATGTAGAAAAATTGGCAAATGAACAAACCTAATTTCTCTAAAGGTCAAGGACTCCATTGAGGGAGCATCAATAAACATCATATTACCGAGTAGAAATAAATTTACCACTTTTGTGATTAAGTGGTCCCCTCTTTGCTTGTCATTCCAATATAAAAATAGCATTTTTATGTATAATATCCATCATTTATTGTAAGGCTAAACTCCGTGTTGATGTTTCCTCTTCCTCCCTTTTTTCGTCCATGTTTGGTGTAGCTTTTAAAATCCCTCCATTATAATCAATGATTCCTCCAAAAAGTTTCAAGAATGTCTTTTGAGCGATTCCTAATAATCCAATTTGACTTGATTGGAGTTAGGAGCATATATGTTAGTTATCTCCCCTCTGATCTTGTTGTACTAAAATCTAGTGCCATTCTTCATCCTAGTTCTTTGTTTGATCCTGTTAGCTCCCAAAATGAATCAGTCAATGTTTTTCATTTTGTAGGTGATAGTGTGGTCATTAATAGGATTCTTTATAAATTTTTAGATTTTAGAAGTATCAAAACATAGGATTTAAGATTTTATCTTAGAAATAAATTGATCCTCAAAAGATCTTTTCAAATTTTTGAGAAAAAGMTTTTCAACAGCTAATGTATGTTGTGAAGTTGAAGTTAGCTGGTGAAAGCCTCAGGTTTCAACAATTAAGGTGTACTCCCCACAGCAAGTAAGTTGGTGAAAGCGCTTACTGTTGTAAATATCAAAAGGAAACTTTGGCAATTGTTATAGTGACCATATCTGTCCTATGCATGCACACCTCGAGGAATTATTGAAAAAGAGTGAGAAGCTTTGGGACTCAAGATCAACATCAAACGAAAGACTATCAGTCAAACAAAGCTTGCAGTTGTCGAGCAAAGTGTCTGATGAGCGCCCAGGTGTTGAGGCCAGCAACAAATTGTAGGCCACTTGTTATACACTTGTACAGATCAAAACTTCTGAGCATTCAAAGGAAAAATAGACAAATGTCATTCACTGCCAGCAGGGAAAACACCGAGGCTAGATCTTGCTCTCGTGTTTCAACTCCATGCGACCTACATAGCAACAAGAACATACAAATCAAATCAAAGCCAACGCGAAAGCATAACAACAGCCACAGAGGAGTTTTTATTAAAATTCACATGCTAGAAGATCATATAGATATCGATTCCCATTTCCAAACATTACAAAAATATTGATCGTGGCAGCAAGTCTGCAACAATTTGCAACAAAATTTATAAGGGTATTATTGCAGTTAATATCTGTAAAGCCTCATTCAACGAGATGGTTTCCTTTATTCTTGCATGTTGGATCAAAGAGTACATATATTGTCAAAACTTCAAAGGACACTATGAATAATGCTAGTATAAGCATGAAT
>SNQJ01S0020939.1:88080-104218 GCA_010110895.2 Picea sitchensis
GTGTTACAGTGAACAACAATGTGTCCTACTTGATCACATCTCCAACACCTCATGGTGTTATAAAATCTTCCATTATATCTCCTTTCATAAGATCTACATTCAAAAGCTTTGTGACCATATCCATTACATGAATAAAAATGCCCATAAAAAATACTTCCATACCTTTGCTTTGGTGTCCCAAGGATAGCTTCTTGATGTCTTCCTTGCTTTGTTCTTTTGGAATTTTATTTGCCTTGTGTAGATGGTTGTTTTGCAACATTGTCTTCCTTCTTTGATGGACTTACCTCATGCTTATTTGAGGTGCTTGCTTCAACGTATGTAGCTTTTTTTTTGTATTCAATACTTGATTTATCAAGTGGTGATCTTTGACTTTCCAAAATCTCATCCAAGATTTGTGAGCTATTCAAGAATTTGTTTGACTTTTCTACCTTCTTTCTAAGGTCAACAATTTCAGCTTCTAACTTACAACATGACTCTTCTTTTTCATTTATTTGATTTTTCAATAGTTCTTCTATTCTTTTGGCTTCTTCAATTTGGGTCTTGAGATGGACAATGATTTCAAAACTTTTGCTAATCTCATCATTTACATTCATATCTTCTTTTCCATTCTATAGTCTTGTGATCTCTTCTTCCTTTTCTTCTAATTTGGTATTGTTGCTCTCTTCTTGTTCCTAGATCATTTCCTTTAGTTTCAAGATGTGCCTTAGACTCCTCCTAAGAAACTTCTTAGTGTTATCCGAAAGATAGTTATAGTCTATATAATAATGATCACTTCTATATCTATATAAACCCTCTTCAACTTCCTTTTGAAGTTTTAATAGATTTTCTTCTATTCATTTCATAGGATAAATACCATCAAACTTTACACAAACTGTTTCTACATCTTCTTCTTCACTTGTAGAGAAAAATTCATCATAATCATTGCAATCAAGGTTTTTTTAGGGTACTTTACCTTCATTTGAAATATCTTCACTATCTTCCTTTTTTCCAACATCAACACATAATTCTTTACCTTGATTTGAAATGTCTTCAAGATCTTCCTTTGTGCTATCATCACTTGATTCTTTATCTTCACTTGAAATGTTTTCAAAAACACATTTAGAAATAATGCATTCAAGAGTTTTTGGAGATTCTTTACCTTTAGTGATCTTGATGGAGTGATCTTCAATATCTTCTTTATCCTTCTTGTTTTGATATGTTTCCTCTAGCTTTAGCCATACATCCTTGGCAGAAGTGCATTGTCCCATGCTCTCTTTGATAGGGTTTGAGAGTCCACTAAGAATGGTCTTGAGAGCCAATGCATCATTCTTCTTTCCTTCTCTTTGAGCTGCAAACTTTGACTTGTTCTTCAATGAAACTGATCCACCAATGGTTGCCTTC
Source organism: Picea sitchensis (assembly GCA_010110895.2). NCBI lineage: Eukaryota > Viridiplantae > Streptophyta > Pinopsida > Pinales > Pinaceae > Picea > Picea sitchensis. The sequence goes on from SNQJ01S0020939.1 coordinate 89,461, forward strand.
CAAATAGTTGATCCCATTGTCTTTAAATGTAATCTCATCTCTATTTTCCAAGTAGAATAGTTTTCATCATCAAGGATTGGAACTTCATCATCCATTTGTGTGTCTATGGATCTCCTTCAAGCTTGTTAAGGCTTGTAGTGAAGGCTCGCTCTGATACCAATTGTTGGACACACATACCACACTTAGAGGGGGGGTGAATGAGTGTGGGGATATTTTTCCCAAAAGCTTCCCTCTTTAGAAAAAATCCTTAGTTAACATTCAACATTTATTCATTACCCATTGCTGTCATTTATAACCATTTAGATGAGAACATATATCAGCAATATATCATCATCAAGTCATTACTACAAGGAACACAAAGAACACAAGATGTATGTACAATTTTTCTTTTTATTATGGACAATAATCCAGGGGTTTGTTAGTGACAACTGAATAGAGTACAACTCTATAAGAGCACCAGCTCTATAATGCAAGACTCATCTTACACCTTCAGCACCAACTGAGATGAGGCAACAATCCTCAACAGATATCAATCTTTCAACAGGTACGTGACCTGTCAGTAGTGCAGCCAGTGTGTGCACGCACCCTGGCTCACTACAGCCCGCGTATGCACGCGGTCAGTGTATACACCAACCTGTGTATGCCTTCTAAGTTGTTAGGGTTTGTCCTTCAAGATCAACTCAGATTCTCTACAATCAATATATCATTCTCTTTTGTCTCTGACTGTCCAATCTAACCACCAACCAGTCACAACACATCCAAGCTCTCCAATAGCTTGCTCATGCTCCACAACAAATAAATATGAATGCTATCTCAATCATGTATAAACAACTAGCATACCATAGCAATCATGTCACCACCGAATCACAAGAGTATTGATCACTCCATCAACCAAATCATCCAAACTGAACCATATCATAGAATCCATACCAAGAATGCCCTAAGCATTCACAACACATCAAACAATAGTATACATCAAGACAATAATGTAACCATACCAGTGTCTCAGTGATAGATCTAAACCCATAGAATGCAAATCTGGAACTTGCCTCATCATCCAAGAGCTTGGCACCAGCTCAAACACAAATATCCATGATTTTATCCACTATACGCTCCCTCTACACAGTCAGCCCATGTATACCTTCAATGCATATGCACCCTGTACACAGACATCCTACGTATACCTCAAAAACTAGGGTTTCTGAAGCTCCGAGAATTTTGTCGTCAAGATCTCCGACATTGCCGAAACTTTGATGCGTCCATGAGATCCTCCTCTCGCTCTCTTCCTCATAATAGATCTTCAATCATGCTCAAGAGATCCACACCAATAAGAAGCTCTCCATCAATACTCCAAAAGATAGTATCACAAGAAGCTCTCCATTGATCCACAAAAAGGATAATCTACAAGAGACCATAGCTATATTATTTATACTTTCATCCTCTAGGTCACTTAACCCATTTTTAGGTCACTTAACCCATTTTCCTTATTTTAGGGTTAACCACTTTCCATAAATAGAAAGTTCTCCAATATTTTATCATTTAAATATTCCTTCTTGATTTTGTCATTTCTTTATCATTTAAATAATGATTTCTTCTTTTAGGTCACTTTGACTTGTTTGACCTTGGGGGCTTCAAGTCTTCATATGGGGGTCCTCCAACTTCATAAGGGCATAACTCTCAAACCGTGAGGAGTTATTTGACATTCCACATACCACCAGAAATGGCATGACAAGCACTATCCATCTAGGATAGTTTCACCAACAACTTCATTGATCTTCATCTCATTATTCCACAGACAAGCATGGGTCCTCCAACCATTCTTCTAGGATAACTCAATCCACAAAGCGTCTTCTTGTGAGGGATTTCACCATAAGGGGACCACTTTGGATTTCATCCATTTGTGCACCTTATCAATCATGATAAGACAATAATGAGTCATCTTTTCATCAAACAAACTATGCATTATCATGTATCAATGGCAACTCATTGATCCATCTTCATCTATGCATCATATCAATGATCTATCTTTATCAATTGGTTTCCACTTTGACATATATCATTCTCATCAAGGACTATGCATATACATTGTTCATCAATCATCAATCAATCAATTACTTGACATCAATTAAACCATTTGCATCAATGACACATGATCCAACAATCTCCCAAATAATCAAACCATTGGCATCAATGACAACTTGATCCAACAAAGGCCTACCTTCGAATCTGGGGTAAATCATGCTTTCCTTGAGTTAGTGGTGCTTCTCTTTTGGATTATTATTTAAAGAATGATTATGTAGCCATTGATAATACAAACCCTAGATGCCAAGATAATTGTCCTATCTCAAAAGATTCCAAAAGGCTATCCTTTGAAGAAAAACTAGATATTTGTAAGGAAATTTCGGCCCTAGGCTTGGTCTTATCTTAAAGTCATTTAGGCTCTTATTCATAGTATTTGGGGGGATCTGAGGAATCTTTGGGTAGGCATGTTTTTAAATCCCAGGAAGAGTTAGAGATTCTCAATGATCTTATCCCTTCTTACTTTGACTTTGTCAAGAGAGCTCATGTAGATGTCTTTAATGGAGTAAGGTGTAATTTTTATATCAAGTCTCCTAAACACTCGTATGTCAATACCTTTTATCCTGATTTTGTTGATCTAAAGGGTGTTGTCTACGGTGGCTTGGGGGGGAATTTTTCTCCAATTAAATCTAGAAGTGTTAGAAAGATTAAAATGAAAGAGGAAGAGGCTAGAAAGGAGGATTCTTCTGTAAAATCTGGTCCCAAGGCTCTTAGAGAAAACAAATTCCTTGCTAGGGTTAAAAAATAATCATTTTTTCTACCAACATAAGGGGAGTTGGAGGGGCTCCAAAAATGGTTTCCCTCAAGAATTTGTTGGAATTAGTCGGTTTGGATAATATTCTTGTTCAGGAAACTATGGTTTCAGTTGAAAAATCTCAGGGTGATTTTGCAAAACTTCTTCCTCTTTGGATTTTCTATGCTACAAATGCTAATGGTCAGTCTGGTGGTCTTTTAGTGGCATGGAACCCTTTGGCCGCAATTTTTTCTTGCTTTTCAACTGATGTGGGTATTTTTCTGGAAGGTTTGGTGAGAGGTCGTTATCAATCAATTTCCATAATAATTGTTATGCTCCCTTTTTTCGCTCGTGTAGATTTTTGGGAACAGGTGGCCTCTTAAGGAGTATTGAATGGCGGAAATGTGGTGTTAGCTGGTGATTTAAATCTAACTCTTTCATCTCGAGAGATATGAGGAAGTTAATAAAGGTTGGATCCCGCTAGTAACTTTTTCTGTGATTTTTTCAAAATACATCAGCTTATTGATATTTAGCCAGTTGTTTTGTCCCCTACTTGGAGCAATAGAAGGAGTGGATGTGATGCAGTGGGTAAAAGGTTGGATGGGTTTCTTTTGTCTGAAGTTTCGGTAGGTTCTTTGTCTAAGTATCACTCTTTGACTATTAACTTGATGCTTTTATATCATAACCCAATAGCACTTTAATTATGTGTTAAAGAGGAGCTTGTTAGATACCCTTTTAAGTTCAATCCATCTTGGTTGAAGGATTTGGATTTCATTCAGTTAGTTAATGACCACTAGAATTCTTTTGTTTATGTCGAAGGTGAATCTCCTATCACTTCATTGGTCAAGAAATTAAGTGCCTTAAAATCTAAAGTCATAGGCTGGGAGAGAGATAAAAAAAGGCATCTCAGAAAAGATCTTTTAAAAATTGAGGAGCAACTAGAATTATTTTATGCTCATCATAACTCTAGGTGTTTTTCAAATTTTGACCTTCAATATGTGAAATATCTAGAAGATAGAAGGATTAATATTCTTTCAATTGAAGAAGAAACTTGGAGGCTCAAGAGCATAGCCCTTTGGATTTCTGGTGGAGATAAGAACACCAATTTCTTTCATAAGTATGCAAGTTTTAGAAGCAGTATAAATTCAATATGGGATTTATCTTATGATGAGGCCAATGAAGTTTCCGGTGAGAAGGAATTGGAAAAAGCAACAGCTAAGCATTTTAAATTTTTATTTCAAGATCCAAAGGAGGCAAACTTTCTTGATCAACTCAAACTTCTGGAAGTCTTTCCTACTTTGTTCTCTGCTAAGGAAGCTGGAAAAATAAGTGATTATGTTAGTCTAAATGAGATCAATCTATTTTGGAAATTTTTGCTAAAGATAAAAGTCATGGACCGGATGGTTGGTCTGTGGAATTTTTCCTAGCTTTCTTTGATATTATTGGACAGGATATTCTTAAGGTGGTTGAGGAAACTAGATTGAATGTAAGATTTTTGGTGTTGTCAATACAACTTTTGTGGCTCTTATTCCTAAGAAGGATAAATCAACCAGTTTTTATGATTTTCGTCCTATTTCTCTTTGCAATCTTATATATAAGATCATCTCAAAAATTATTGCTCCTAGATTGAAACCGGTTTTATCCATAGTGCTTTCCAAAGAGCAATTTGGGTTTCTTTAAGGAAGGTAGATTTATAACGCTATTGGTATCGCGCAAGAGACAATCCATAATATTAAATCAAAGAACAGTAAGTCCTTGCTCCTAAAATTGGATTTGCATAAAGCCTATGACAGTGTAAATTGGGACTTTCTCAGGTTTCTTTTACTTCAAATTGGTTTAAATATGCAAGTAGTAAATTGGATAATAGCATGTGTTAGTTCTGTTTTGTTTGTTGTGTTGATCAATGGTGGTCCAACTGAATTTTCCAGAAGTTCTATAGGCTTGATACAAGGGTGCCCCATGTCGCTTTTTTTTATTCATTTTATTAATGGATGGTTTAAGAAAATTAATAGAGAAGGGAAAATCTGTGGGTAGAATCCTGGGAGTAAAGATTCCAATTTGAGTTAGAATTACCCATTTGTTGTTTGTTGATGATGTCATGTTGTTTCGATGTGGGATGGATTTTGAGTGGAGGGATTTTCATAGAATCTTATGTCTTTTCTCAAATGCAATAGGGTTATCAATAAATGTAGATAAGTCTTCCTTTTACTCACATGCACCCGATGATGATACTTAATTTCTTGTTAAATATTTGTTTAGTATCCAAGTTTCTGAGCTGGAGTTAGGGTTTAAGTATCTCGAGTTTTTATTGAAACCTATATGTTACGAAACCATTGATTGGTTTTGGTTACTAAAGAAAGTGGAGAAGAAAATTGGTGTCTAGTGTCATAGATGGATCTCGATAGGCTGAAGGCTTATCTTGGTAAAATATGTTTTGGAAGGTTTGTTTGTATATTGGCTTCTAGTCACAAAAATACCAAGGACAATTCTTGATCAAATTCGCAGCAGAATTTACAGCTTCTTGTGGATAGGAAAAAAAGAAAAAGAGAGCTTTCATTTGGTGGCTTGGTATAAATTGGATCATCCTAAATCTGATGGGGGTTGGGGTTTAAGGAATTTGAATGTTTTTGGTATAGCTTTGGTGGCTAAAAGTCTTTGAAGATGCCTCTTTACAAACAGTGTTTGGAGCACTGACATTAAAGAAAAATATATTCATTCTTGGACCATTGATGTGTGGTTCAGGAAATTTCTAAAAAACACTAAAGGAGATTTTACCTCTTGGAAGTGGTTGTTGAATGTGGTTCATGTGGTAAGTCAGTGGTTGGTGTGGATTCCAGGAAATGGGTGGAGAATAAAGTTGGGTGAAGACCCAATCGTGGTGGAAATAAACTCTTATAAACTGTCTCAGGAAACTTTGCATCAAATTCACTCCAAGGGTATTTTCTATTTGGATCAAGCTCATATTAGACCCAATTCCAATCTCCTTTTGTCTAAGTGGTTGAAAGCATGTGATATTCTCCTTCAGGGGGAAGCTATAGAGGAATGGAATGATTATACTCGAGGATTATCAGCGGGTGGAATTTGTTTATCTGATCAAGATGACAAGATTAGTTGGTCATGGAACGTCAACGATGGAAAAATCACAATGGGTTTTGCCTATAAATCCTTGATGTCTTACGAGTAGTAGGGGAAAATTGTTGGGTGGACTTCTTTGATTTGGAAGTGGGAGCTTCCACTGAAAATTAATCTCTTTATTTGGATTATGCTAAATAAGTCGATTTTAACTTTGGATAATCTATGTAGCAGAGGATTTTCTGGTTCGGATCGTTGTGCTCTGTGTGGTTCTACATATGAAAATATTAATCATATTATGTGTCAATGTAGGTTTGTTCAAGAAGTTTGGAAGTTGTTGGGTATTATTACAAAGTTTGTTTTTTCTTTGGAATGAAAGTTAAATTGGGTTATGCTTTCGAATTTGGCATAGGAACTACATAAATTTCTTAGAGTTGCCATGCTATGTTGCTTGGGAGATATGGAAATCAAGAAATCAAAAAAAAAATTGAGATTAAGTTCTCACCCCCTACTGTGGTTGCCTTTAAGGCTCTTAGTCAGCTTAATGAATTCTCTGGTAGCAGAAAACTCAATTATGGTTGTAGGCCCCTTTATCCAGTGTTTTCTGATGACTTGGCAATTGGTTTTTTTATGGTTCTTCTTCTCTAGATGGAGCAGTATGTGCATGTGGTGCAGTTCTTAAACTTCTAGATGGTGTGGTTTTCCTTCTCAAATTAAATGTTGGAAGTGGTACAATCTCAAAGGTTGAGTTGTTAGTTCTTTGGGTGTTGTTATTTTTTGCCCGAGTTCATATGATAGATCAACTTCAAGTAGTTGGTGATTCAAAACTGATGATAAATTGGGCGTTGAACAAATTTTATTTTAAGGCGACAACTTTCATCTTCTGGTAGTGAAGAATTTGTTCTTTGAAAGAAGAATTCTCTAGGTTGGAATTTTCCCACATTTACAGGGAATTTAATATGGGAGCAGATGGATTGGCTTCTCAAGCTTCTTCTTTGGAAGTAGGAAAGATATTTGTTCAACATCGCGTGGGTGGAGTCATTCGGAATGAATTTTTCATTCCTCTCTTCTAATTTTTCTGCTCTAAATAGCGTTGTTCTCAGTTTTTTCACTGGTGACTAGGGGTGAAATTTGTTTCTAAGGTTCTTTTTGTGCATTATAGTAGTTTTTGTTTTATATGCGAAGTTGTAATTTTATTTTTTCGGAAGAAGACTTTGTTGTCTCTCTAGAGACCATGGTTGTAATGTTATTTTTATATTCTAATAGAATATAAGTATTGTTTTCCTGGTGAAAAAAAATGGCACTTAGAGAATAAATATCATATAAATTTTGAGAGAAACAAATATAAATTATGAGAGAAACAAAAGTACTTTTTTGCCTCTTTTGTTTGACTCATACAGATCGTGATATTTCCTTTGCCATTGGTCTTGTTGCTTGGTATATGCAAACACTTCATGAGAGTCATTGGAAAGTAGTAAAAATGATACTTTTGTATGTCAGTGGTACAGTTCAGTTTGGGATACATTATAGTTTAAGGGGGACTCCTTTGTTGGTGATTTCGTTGATTCCAATTAGGTTGGAAACCTTGATGATCGAAATTATATTGTAGGTTATGTTTTAAGTCTTGGTTTCAAACCTACCACTTGTGCTTGTAAGAAACAACAAGCTCTTGCTCTTTCTTCAACAGAAGCAAAGTATCGAGCAACAATTAATGCAAGTCAAGAGGCTTTGTGGTTTTGATAGATGCTTTCAGAGTTTAGATTCCACTAGTGGCATCCAACCACCCTCTGGTGCGATACTCAGAGTGTCATCAAGATCACCAAATATCTAATTACACATAAGTGCAACAAACACATTGAGCTACAAATACACTTCTTTAGAAAGCTCATTCACGATTTGTTGGGTTGTTATATTCTTTGCATTGAAAGTCTAGTCAAGGTGGATTGACTGGAAGTGAAAGTCGAAGGTCGAAGTGATCGACTGGGCAGAGTCGAAATGATCGACAACAAGTCGAAGAGGTCGGCCAACAAGAGGTCGTGTGGCTACCATCTGAAGTCTGAATGGAGGTCGGTTGGTCATCCGACCATTAGTCAACTGTAACATAATCCCAAGATTCACAGGATTTGTAGCCAATGATATGCATGGAACTGTAACTGTTTTTGGGCACCTTTCTTTAGGGTTTTCCCTATTGTAAATCTTATAAATAAGGCATGTTGTAATTGTATTATGTTGGATGTAGTAGTTGATATTCATGGTTATCTTTAGCATAAGGTTGTTGGTCATGTAGATGTAAGTTGATTCAGTTGTAGGGTTGTTCTTGTGTAAAACAAGAAGGTATGATGTCCATTGTGTCTTAGGTGTAGACCAACGTTAGAAATGTAACCTTTTATTGTAAATTAATGAGACAACAAGAGAGCAAGATGCTCAAGGAATGTTGGTTTTCTTGTTTGGGTTTTGTTATCACACAGATTGTAGGTTGGGAAAATCCCGACCTAATCCACAAACGTGAGACAACTGTGAGAGTATCTACCCATTGTCACCTTAGATGGACACTCTCCTCACTTTAGTGATGACAAAAAATCACCACAAGGGGGGAATCTCAATGACCCTAGGGGGATTTAAACGGAAAGAGATATAATAGAATATGAAACACCTATAGGTCAAAGTAAGAACTGGAAAATGGCTTCGGTAAGAGTCTTGTTGGTAAAGGTAGGTTTCCTAAATTAAAGTGTACCTGCAAAAGAGTATTATACATGCCTGAGACAAGACAAAATATGGATATACAAGACAAATAATCAAATGGAAAAGCAAGTGAAGCTTGTTGTCCTATAATGCAGCAGTGAAAAAGAATTTATATCATCAAGTAAATGATAACAATCGCTGCAAAATTTATCACTAAATTTCTAGCAAAGATGCAAGAGACTAAGCTAGCAATTACTAGTTTAGCTCAAATGTCATAAAGCAAGACTTCAATAACAATAGAGGGTTGTTAGGTAGTGTTTTCAGATAATTATAATGACATCCAAGTGGTTGTAGCAAAAAATTTCTACAAAAACAAATTCCAACCACTAAAATGAGCAGGTAAACCACTCAAAAGATAGCTAACTTCAAGTAGATTAATTATAGTGGCTTCCAAGCAAATTTCAATGGTTGAAAAGTGAATAAAAGAAAGAATTTAAGTGAGTTTTTTGTAGCCCTAATGGTTGTAGCACAAATTTATTACAACAACAAGAGATACTTAGCCAAGATAGACACCCTAGGGGCTCAATCAAGCCAATAACATGTAGAATTGAATCCACTTTAGACAAATGAAATATCTCAATAAAACACGTTTTCCAATGCAACAATTTTTTTTCTTAAATGTAATTTTCAGATTGGTGCTTTTAATATATTGGGTAATGAAGTCTTGGTTGTATGAGTTGGATCCACAACTTCTCTAGGGGTGTAATCCCTTTTACTCCCTAGAGCAAGATAACCCAACAAAGGTAAGTCTAGGAGGGTGTAAGCCCTTTTACTCCTCCTAACAACCTTGTGAAAGAAATGACTTATCAATTAAAAATTAAGATGAAACTTGGTGGAGGGTGTATTCCCTTATACTCCTCCAAGGTTTTTAGACAATTATAACATGAAACAAGTAGAAAATACCTACAAATGCAGAAATTTCCTTACCAATTCCACGAGATAGCAAAGATAAAACCCTATCTTTACCAAGTAAATTCCATCCACATGCAAAGATAAGCCTCCAAGAGAAAGTGTGCACCACTTTAGCTCCAACATAGACAAGATAAGCATCCAAAAAAGTTGCACAAGAAAGAGATATAAATCAAATGCCCAAAGAGGGTGCAAATTTTAGCCAAGTAGTCTTCTCAAGTGAGAGAGCTATGATAAAAATGAAATGAAATGGTCTTTATTTATACAAGACCTCAATAATATGTTTGTCCATATAATCTTAGAGTAAACCACAAAACAAGGGGGGTTACCCCCTTATATTTTCCCCTTTAAAAAATTAATTTGATTTTTTACACAAAAGAAAACCCTGAATGTGACATCAAGCCCTAATTGGGTGACATTTTGGAACTTTTGGTAAGTCATTTAGCTTGGAGAGGAAGTCGTTGGGCCTCCAAAGGCCATATATCCATGGTGCAAGGGCTTCACTCCATCAAAAGGTACCAATACTCCAACAATTCATCACCACCACCATCAAACCCTAGCTCTAGTCAAGACGTCAAGCCCAAGAAGTGTGGTGTAAGGCCTCCAAAGGCAAGTTGTTAGGATAGAAAGGGATAGGTGCAAACATCAAAGGTGTCCACTCTTGCCTATAAAGGAAACATCCATCATCTGTCAGCTCCCAGTGTGTGGGTCATGGCATCCAACATGTGGGCTTCCTGCCCCAGTGACGACCGAAGCTAGGTTTGTTCCTTTGAATCGTCCACCAAGCAAGGCCCTGCAAAGACAAATGAGTGTGCCCTGTAAGGGTCTCAAGTCAAATGTATCATGGCAAGTAAAATCACATTTAATACAAGATCCACCTAAACATGTGCATCAAAATTACCTTCTCAAATTAAACAGGTGCTTAAAGACCCTATGCAACTTGCCAAGCTTAGGTATGGGAGGGTTGCCAAGGTGACCTATTAGGTAAGTCTTTCCTCAAGTCAAGAAGTGTTTCCTAGGTGGAAACTCTCTAAGTCATTTAAAGAATATGGAGTGGATGGGGGTAAAACTTTTGGGCATGGGGTTCATGACATACAAGGGTCTGTATTGTTTAATTTATGGGTGCCTTTGTAGAGGGTTGCATTGCACCTTCATTTTCAATGCAACCTTTTGCCATTTATTAATTAAAGTCCAAAACAATTGGGTACTGCAATTGGGTAGCTTAACACTTGAAAGAAGTACCACAATTTCACTTGAAGCTAGAGGTACATAGAGTGCCATATGCATGGAAAGAAAGGGACATTGCATGCGTGTACACACCTCAACAAGTGGGACATCTATATAATGTGAAATTGATTTTACAGGTCTTTAATTCTTTTAAGAGAAATGTTTCATTGTTCTCAAGACCTCTTTGGGCGAGCATCTAGAAGGCTAAAATTTTGGCTTTTATCTTTTTCCAACTACATTCCCTTCGGGCCTTCAGCCACTTCTTCCCATGAAATGAGGTACAATCCCTTCTTGGGTCAGTACACTCGAAAATCCCAAAAGATAAGGAGACAAAAAGGATGAAGTGTGAAATATGATAAGTATGATCGGGAATGGTATGATGACTCATCAATGAGACCACCCTATAGAAAAACTTTCCCCAAGGGTGACCACTTACTAGGGCACAATGTCAACCACCAAGGTGAAACAGGGCTAAGATAATAATTTCCAAGCAGATGTTCTATAATCAAAAGTAGCTTTAAATGCAACATACTCAAATGCCTCAAGTATTAAAGTGATACTTGCCATAATACCTTACTTGTACCTCATGGAGCAAGACCCATTATCTTCCGAAAATAGGCTAATGTGGTGAATTCCATCATGATGAATCAAAGAAGTGTTGTGGTGAAGTGGGTCTCTATCCATGTAAGTGGACATCACGAGTCGATCTATCCCTCGGCACTCCATGTTTGCAACCTAAGGGCCTCAGGACATTATATCCTTAGTTATCCCTAGAAATAGGAGATAATAAGTTTCCAGGGAAAAATCTTTGTGTATTGTGTGATTTCTTTGTCATTTATTTTCTAGCTTAAATTTGTCTTCCTCTCTTCTATTAGGTTTAACATGGAAGTCTATTTCCTATCATGTGGTATCATAGCTTGGTTTGACAATCTTGGATCTGAGTTAAATCCTAGGTCTAGTAAGAGTCGTAATTCAAAGATATTTAAAGCTATGCTTAAAACAATGGCAAGTAGCTCGAGAATTGAGATCAAAATATTCAATGGCCATAATTTTGAGCATTGGCAGCTTAAAATTGAAAATCTCCTTGTAGATTGGGAACAATGGGTAGAATTCTATCTAGGTACCATCCCAACATGTATGTCGAGGAAATAATGTGAGAAACTCGAAATAATTGCGAGTATTATTCGACTTTATCTTGCAGATTCGATGTTGTTGAATGTCTTAGGTGAAGACTCAACCAAGAAATTGTGGGACAAGATGGGGAGCTTCTACTAGTCAAAATCCCTGGTAAATAAGTCATTCCTTATAAATAAATTGTATCTTCTGAGGATCACTGATGGTAGTTCGGTAACTAAGCATTTGAATGTGTTCAACAATATAAAAATTCAGTTATTGTCTATAGATATCAAAATCACCAAGGACGAGAAATGTATTATCCTATTATGTTCTTTTCTAGACTCATGGGATAGCTTAGTCATGGCTATAGGGAGTAACTCAACCACTTTAGCACTAGAAGACGTGGTTTCATCTCTATTGTCAGAGGAAATGAGACGAAAGAACATGGAAGGATCAACCAAAGATGATTTAATGGTGAGAGGTCGAGCGGTTGACAGAGATAGAGGAAAATTCTTCAGTACAAAGTCTAAGTTGAAGGGTAGATCTAAATCCCAAGTTCAGTCGATGAGAAGATGATGGAAATGCAATAAAGTTGGGCATTATAAAAGGGACTGCAAGTCGAAGGTAATGGAAGTCAGTACAGGATCCGATGAGAAGCAACCAACTGAGAGAAATACTACTCAAGATAAAAGAGGCGATGTGTATTTTTCATTGACCAGTACACAACCGGATCAATATGTTTGATTGATCGAATTAGGAGCATCATATCATATAACACCACGTAGAGAATGGTTCTACAAGTATGAATGATATGAAGGAGGAGATTTGTTCTTCGGGGATGACTTGACAACCAAAATTGTTGGACGAGGAAGAATCTGACTGATATTGCAGGATGGGAGAAGTAGAACCCTTCCAAGTGTGTTACATATCCTAAGGTTGGCAAGAAACCTAATATATGTCAGCAAGAAAGGGATGTAGGAGTGTAGACTCTATTTCATACAAATATGTGCAAAATGGTCAGAGGTGTGATGGTCTTAATGAAAGGAGTTCAAATTGGAACCTTATACAATTTGTTAGGGAATGTCGACTTGACTCGATGCAACAACACTGTTATTCTTGAACTCGACTCAACTCGACTCATATCGGGTTGAGTTTATTCAAACCGACTCGACAAGTCTTTGTCAAGTCAACCCGACCATGTTATGGCATAAGAGGATGGGACACATTGGAGAAAAATGACTTCAAGTTGTGCACAACAAAGGCATGGTCGAAGGTTTTATTGAATAAAATTTCGAAGTCAATTTTTTCGAACATTCCATACATGGAAAACAAAATCGGGTAAAGTTCTCATCTGGAGTGACAAGGGAAAAGGGGATTCTAGAATTGGTTCATACTGATGTGTTTGTCCCTGTAAAAGTGCCTTCACTTTGTGGATCCATGTATTATGTCTTCTTCATAGATGATTTTTCCAAGAAGACATGGATATATTTCCCGAGGAAGAAATCATAGGTTTTCGAGAAATTCAAAGAGTTTAAATCTCTTGTGGAAAACCATATAGATAAGAAGATAAAGGTGTTTAGAAATGACAATGGTGGTGAATTATATGGAAAGGATTTTGAGCAGTTCTTCTAGAAATGTGCCATATCACACCAAAATACCACACCATATACCCCACAACAAAATGAAGTTGTCGAAAGAATGAACAGAACATTGATGGATAAGGCAAGGAGCATGCTCATTGGTGTTGGGCTCACACAAGAATTATGGGCAAAGGTACTCAACACTACAAAATATTTGGTGAATATGTCTCCTTCATTGGCGTTAGTCGACATGAATCTGCATGAGGTATGGTTTGGAAAGAAGCCTTTGCTGTCACATCTCAATGTATTTGGTTGTGATAGATTTGTGCATGTTCCCAAGGAAAAGAGGAGCAAGTTGGACAAGAAGGAAGTAAAGTGTATTTTCATTGGTTACAAAGAAGGAATGAAAGGATATAAGCTATGGGATCATGCATCAAGGAGAATATTGTATAATAGAGACATGGTCTTCAAAGAAGTCGGAGGGAAGTCTGAGTCTAAAGTGGTTCAAACAAAGAAAAATCCAGAGAAGATAAGGTTTGAACTGAGGAACGAAGAAGATGATTCAGATGAGTCGATTGAAACGGATGAAGAGGTGGAACAACTGACCCCAATTGTAAAGAGGTATGAACGAGTAATAAAACTAGTCAAAAGGTATAATTATCATGACTTATGTTCTGCATTATGTTAACTGTCACCGACGAGAATCCCAAGTTGGTTAGAGAAGTAGTCGACTCGGCAGAGAGTAGACTCTAGAAAGACGCCAAGGTCAAAGATATGGAATCCTTGCACAAGAATGAGACATGGGATTTAGTCGAATTACCTAGTGGAAGAAAGCTCATTGGTAGTAAGTGGGTATTAGAGAAAAATATGAACACGACATGTCAAGTTCAGAAATTCAAAGCTTGACTGGTGGCAAAAGGATGTTCCCAAGTTGAAGGAGTTGACTTTGGTGATATTTTCCCCTATTGAAAAATTAACTTCCATTGGAGTATTAATGTCTCTCACTGCAACACTTGATCTTGAAATACAACAAATGGATGTGAAGACAACGTTCCTACTATTAAGATTAAACTATTATTAGGTTACCTTTCTATTTACTAGATAACAATAGCATAGACAGGATCATTGAGAGAAACACAATCACAAGAATACAAAATCATTTATCCTGGGAAACCCTCAAGGGGAAGAAAACCCAACAAAACTTCCTTAATATAGATAGCCAATACAATGCCAAGATAATGAACCAAACAACACATAAATTCCTCTCCCAAGGATGTGCCTCTCTCTCTCTTCCTTCTTC